>JAGDYQ010000129.1:2341193-2353610 GCA_021962125.1 Bulinus truncatus
GCTGGCAGTGAAATCAATCACCGAACTTATTTGTAGCAGTTCAAGCCAATTTATTGTTTTTGTTATTTGTGGTTGTTGGTTATTGATGTCTTTGTGTGTGTGTGTGTGCAGGTAGCAGTGCATTTACGCCCTCGTCTGGAGCGGGGCTCGAGATCTCTGCACTAATTAGGGAGACGTCAGTGAACTACATTGAGCCAGCTCAACCAGGGATTATCAATCCGTGCCTACAGTACTACTAAGGGCTCTACGAAACATTCTTTAGCAAAAAACAACCCCTTACAACTGTTTAAACAGATTAAGATTAACTAACCGAGGTTTCTATCATTGTTCTTAATTCCATAACAGTGTCCATTTCAAAGTTTATGTTCCGCGGGAAAATAACAAAAAGTGCAAAAAAGTCAAAAGCTGGGTGTGTGACTACTTAAAAAGGGTTGATAACCTCTGCGCTAAACCACTCAGTGGCGTACCTGGGGGGGCGGTTGTGGTGCGGTCCGCACCGGGCGGCACTTTTTATTACTTTTTTTTTTTGGGGGGGCGGCAAAAAGATGTATAGGATTAAATTGAAATACCTAAATGAGAGGGCGGCAAATCGTCTTCCGCCCTGGGCGGCCGGTACCCACGCTACGCCGCTGAAACCACTCAAAGAGAAGAAATCTGTCCCCAGTGACGTACCAATTTACTCTCAATAAACCATATTTATCACCGCAAGTAAACATAATGATCTTGTTCTGTTCAGCGTTTATATTTAGGGAGTGCTACAAAATAAACTGGGCGAATATTTCTCTACTGCGATTCATACATAGTATAAATAGTTATGCTAGTAAGTATAACTCTTAAGATAATACAACCAAACTAGGATTAGATGCTGCTGGTATCATCCCATCAGTGCTTATGGATAAGCAGACTAGGTGAATCCATGTGACCCCACTACCCACAGGTGTTATTGATTCTATTCAATCTGACGCTAAGAAACTCCAGACAAGAAATCACAAAATAGCGCACACATTTTTTTTTTCTGGCTGTTACATTTGCCAATAAACAAAAATAACGAACTAATTCAAAACCTTTTTTTTTTGTAGCGCATGACTTAAAAATTAGCAAATTGTGTTAAAAGTAGCACACTCCTATCAACATCGCTTAATCAGTCTGTGTATTGCTGTTGATGTTTCCAATTTTAAGCCCAGGTGTCTCCATCATAAAAAAGCTCCCTTTGGCTTAGTGTGCATTTCCCAATCAAACCAGGTGTCATTTGTCGGTGTGTCACGTTTGAGGTGCTCATTGTATGCGCCCCCACATCGTCAGCAAAGGCGTAAAAAAAAAATCGGCCCATGTATCGATGATGTTATTTGAATCTGTAGGAGAGTGAGCGCCAGTCGTGACTTGAGAACAACAAGAAAATTAGTGAGTGTGAGTCGAGGGTAAAAATAAACATGTTTACAAGTTGAACGGTTTTTTACGGTAAACACTTATGTGTAGTGTGGCAGTCGGAAATTATTGACAAGTTGAACGGTTTTTTACGGTAAACACTTATGTGTAGTGTGGCAGTCGGAAATTATTGACAAGTGAAACTTATTGTTGTTGTTTTCATTTTTTTTTTTTTTTTGAATTCGTTCTAAAATAAACAAAAGACAAAACAACATTGTATTTTAATTGTCGGTATGAACAGCCCTGTTCAAATATCTTGTTTTCTAATTTTGGTCTGCATTCTCTCTTTGTGTGGGTAATGAAATACTGCAGGGAGAGATATCAATATGTTTACTTTGATATATTTACTCGTTGAATGGCGCGGGACCACAAGGTCGAGGCCAATGTTCGTTTTAAAAACAACAGCCGAAGATCTTGTTGGTTAAGACATTTTTTGCAGATAACTGTCGTCCTACTTATTTATGTTAGGCAATGGCCGTGGCTAGGGGGGATAACCTACTTTTATTTAGTCAGTCGAACAAGAAGGGGTTCGTGGCGGGGGGGGGGGGGCGGGCATTCTGTTAAATAGGTAAACTAGTATATATAGACAAGAGTTGTGAAAAGAAATTTTATTTTGCTTTGCCGAAGGTGTATTAGGAGTGTGCGCACGAGTGTCGCTCTCTTCAACCGAGGTGTGCGCGTGGAGAAACCATTTTGATCAATTAGGAAATGTGCACAAGGTGTTTTTTAAACCAGGGAATATGCAGTTTTAATAAATTAAAGCTATGTGTATAGGTGTTTTTTTTTAAACTAGGCAATGGGCACGTTTGAATAAATTAGGAAATGTGCACAAGGCATTTTTAAACTAGGCAATGGGCACGTTCGAATAAATTAAAGCTATGTGCATAGGGTGTTTTTTAACTAGGCAATGTGCACGTTTGTATAAATTAGGAAATGTGCACAAGGCATTTTTAAACTAGGCAATGGGCACGTTCGAATAAATTAAAGCTATGTGCATAGGGTGTTTTTAAACTAGGCAATGTGCACGTTTGTATAAATTAGGAAATGTGCACAATGTGTTTTTAATACTAGACAATGTGATCGAGGACCCGTTTTAATAAATTAGGCAATGTGGCATCTGTGTTTTTCTTATATTAGGAAATGTTTACGGGGGAAAGGGGGGGGTGGTGGTACCGTTGTAATAAATATGGAGATAGGCATAAATATATTGTATATTAAAACTGGGAGGCAATGTGCATCCATATAGGCGCCATTCTATTCAACTAAACAATAGCTGTGACTATCATGTTGCTCACGCAACAGAATCAAAGATTTGAAATTCTCAAATCACTCACATTCCCCCCCCCCCACCACCACATACACAATACTTCATTTTTTTTCCACACAAGTTTTGAGATTTTTTCTCTTTTAAGTAAATATCCTTAAATTAAAAAAAAATTTAAATCGTGATAAAGAAATACACCATGAGCTGAACAAGCATACATACATACATACATACACACACACAAGTATACACTCAACAATTAAACGTATTTTGTTGTTGTTGTTGCGGCATGGGGCAATTACGTCGTTTGTGTGCTGTGTCCCGATGTATTGATTCTACAACTTGTTTACCAGTCACTCACAGAGGTGAGGGTGGAGGAGAGGTGAAGGTGGAAGAGAGGCGAGGTGGGAGAGAAAGGTGGAGTTGGGGGTGGGAAGGGGGGGGAAGTTCTCACGCAATGAAAACATTCATTTATTTATTACTACTTTAAAGTAAAAATATGACATTCACTTACAGCAAACGTGGGCGCTAACTACGGCCCGCCGGCTGAGAACGGCCCTTATATCGAAAGTATGAACCAAATGTGGCCCGCGATTCAGAATGTTTGACCGCCCCTTATCCCACACTATCTATATTTTTTCTTCAAATAATTAAGTAACGATTGAAAAATGCAGTGAGTGAAATTGTAATTTAAACAATTACTCTTAGACACATATAACCCATCCACACATTGTGTGAGAGGTCCGCCACTGTTGTTCACTTCAAATCACAAGTCTGTTCCTGCCGGCGAAAACAAAAAAAAAAAGAAATTTGTTGACAAACATATTGGCGTGACATAGTTGAGACAGGGAGGGAAGAGGAGGTGGTGGGTCTGTGGAGAGTGAAATAACACAAACAACAAGAGGGTGGCGGCGGTGGTGGTGGTGGTGGTGGTGGTGGGTCTGTGGAGAGTGAAATAACACAAACAACAAGAGGGTGGCGGCGGTGGTGGTGGTGGTGGTGGTGGTGGGTCTGTGGAGAGTGAAATAACAAAAACAACAAGAGGGTGGCGGCGGTGGTGGTGGTGGTGGTGGTGGGTCTGTGGAGAGTGAAATAACACAAACAACAAGAGGGTGGCGGCGGTGGTGGTGGTGGTGGTGGTGGTGGGTCTGTGGAGAGTGAAATAACATAAACAACAAGAGGGTGGCGGCGGTGGTGGTGGTGGTGGTGGTGGGTCTGTGGAGAGTGAAATAACACAAACAACAAGAGGGTGGCGGCGGTGGTGGTGGTGGTGGTGGTGGTGGGTCTGTGGAGAGTGAAATAACATAAACAACAAGAGGGGTGGCGGCGGTGGTGGTGGTGGTGGTGGTGGGTCTGTGGAGAGTGAAATAACACAAACAACAAAGAGGGTGGCGGCGGTGGTGGTGGTGGTGGTGGTGGGTCTGTGGAGAGTGAAATAACACAAACAACAAGAGGGTGGCGGCGGTGGTGGTGGTGGTGGTGGTGGGTTCAGGAGAGTGAAATAACACAAACAACAAGAGGGTGGCGGCGGTGGTGGTGGTGGTGGTGGTGGTGGGTCTGTGGAGAGTGAAATAACATAAACAACAAGAGGGTGGCGGCGGTGGTGGTGGTGGTGGTGGTGGGTCTGTGGAGAGTGAAATAACACAAACAACAAGAGGGTGGCGGCGGTGGTGGTGGTGGTGGTGGTGGGTCTGTGGTGAGTGAAATAACACAAACAACAAGAGGGTGGCGGCGGTGGTGGTGGTGGTGGTGGTGGTGGTGGTGGGTCTGTGGAGAGTGAAATAACACAAACAACAAGAGGGTGGCGGTGGTGGTGGTGGTGGTGGTGGTGGTGGGTCTGTGGAGAGTGAAATAACACAAACAACAAGAGGGTGGCGGCGGTGGTGGTGGTGGTGGTGGTGGTGGTGGTGGGTCTGTGGAGAGTGAAATAACACAAACAACAAGAGGGTGGCGGTGGTGGTGGTGGTGGTGGTGGGTCTGTGGAGAGTGAAATAACACAAACAACAAGAGGGTGGCGGCGGTGGTGGTGGTGGTGGTGGTGGTGGGTCTGTGGAGAGTGAAATAACACAAACAACAAGAGGATGGCGGTGGTGGTGGTGGTGGTGGTGGCGGCTGTGGTGGAAGTGGAGGGGTAGGGGCGGGAGTGGTGTGAGAAGGGGGTCTTTGTGTCTGGGGCGAACATCTCATCCTCGGGATAATATGAAATAAATGTTTACGTTCAGATAGTGATAAACAAAGCAAATGTTCTAGTAGTGTCAGCTCGTCCCCTGCTAGTGGTGTGTTATTGTTACACCGTACAATCCCCCCCCTCCGGTAGTCTTTATATATAGCCAACACCCCTTTCAACATCCCCCCACCCCCACCATCCCATCTCATCTCATCAAATGCCACGGCATTCAGTTCCGCTACATAGACTAGTTCCTATCTTTAGACTCGCTATATAGACTAGTTCCTATCTTTAGACTCGGACTTCTAGAGGTGGAATGTGAAAAAAGGCGTTAGTTGGGACGGTGATTAGTGAGCGTGTGTGTGTGTGTGTGTGTGTGTGTGTGAGCAATGAGTGCGTACGAGTCTGAGAGACTATGAACATGAAGGGTGCCTGGGTGTGTGTGAGAAAGAGAGAGAGAGAGAGAGAGTGAGTGAAGAAGCGAGTGTGCGGACATAGCGCGCGTGTGTGCACAACACCACCCCCCTCCTCCCCCCCCCCGGGAGATAATTGCTAGATAAAAAGATAATCCATGGACATTACACACCACCTCCCTCCACCCTCCCCCAACTACATCCTGAGTCCCACTGATGTTTTCACACTCTACTTACTCTGAACGGACAGAGCTGTGAAAGGTTCTCAAAGTAAAGAACTTGACAACGTCTAACACAAAACAAAACACTAATGACCTGTCAGTAAGTAAGGTGTAACGAAAGGAGAGAGGGTATCTACCAACAGTTTTACGTCGTTGTTGTTGTTGTTGTTTTCTCTGAATGAAAGTGAATCTGATAACGGCCCAGAGGAGTGTCTACAACGGAACGTCATACAATGTAAAAACAAATAATAATGTTCAAATGACAGGGGATTTGAAGTAGCAGGATGATGGCGGCAGCTAATTGGGGGGGGGGCTTCAAGACAATCTCCATACTAACTGGGGATTCATCTTAACTTTGACTGCACACCAATCGCCAAATCATTTTAGAGCATTTTATATTGACCAGAACGGGATTCCATAAAGGGCATGATGTTGCGAAATGTCTTCGAGCTGCACCACATTAAAGTGGTGGTGTTAGTGGTGGTAGGGTAAGGGTTATCACCAGTGACGTAGCTAGTGGGGACGTGGGCCAGTGGCGCGGGAGGGCCCGCAGTAATGTACGGGTAATAATAAGGATTCTCGCCCAGGTTACATGTAGTTAGCGACGCCACAGTTTGGTGTGCACCACACTGTCCTGTATAAACCTGAGTGAACTTTATATGTGTATTTGTATACACGTCTATCCACAACATTGTGCGCACCATGACAACAAGAATTAACAAAAAAAATCGTAGAGACCAGAGGTGGGCAAAGTTTCTGAGTCGCGGGCCACATTGAGTGCATAGATGGGAGTGTTGACACCATCAAATATGTACACATTGAGTACATAGATGGGAGTGTTGACACCATCAAATATGTATACATTGAGTACATAGATGGGAGTGTTGACACCGTCAAATATGCATACATTGAGTACATAGATGGGAGTGTTGACACCGTCAAATATGTATACATTGAGTACATAGATGGGAGTGTTGACACCATCAAATATGTACACATTGAGTACATAGATGGGAGTGTTGACACCATCAAATATTAATTAAATGGTAAACGCCCCAATATAAAATACAAGTGATGTGCTTAACTCTGTAACGAGTGGCGCCCCGCGGCATTAAACAGCCAGGCGGGTAGCGGTTTTTTGCCCATAGCTGGTTCTAGACTGCCAGAGATGTGAAACATTATTTAAATCGTTTTTTAAACAAATAAATTGGACAAATAAATTCGAAAACCAGAACAGCTCTTCCTGTATATACGTATAAAATTGCGCTGAAAGAAATCTACCTAAAAATGTGTTTGATTGTTCCTATTAAAATAAACTTGGTGTGCGCATTTCTATGTATAAAGCCCTTGCCCTCAAAAAGCCTCAACACAGAATCACTGCGGCTAAATAACTGGATGGAAAAGGGTGGAGGGGGGATATCACGTGATTCAATCAACCAAACTGTTTCCTCTTCCTTTCATCTTCTTTACTCACAAATAAATCATCGATGTTTTCCTCTACATCTCTTACTCACCAATTTCCGTTAGCAAAGCACACATTCACATATGAACGACTCATCTGTCACGCATACAAAAGACACACACACACACATTAACATATGAACGAATCATCTAAGTACATTATCGTATGTCATGGTGTCGAATGTCAAAATGCAGGAGCCCCCAAAGAGGCCAAGCCCCCCCCCCCGGGCCCCCAAATCCCTAAGTTCGGAACTGGGTGGGGGTGGGGAGGGCTACAATTGCGAGTATTTGGACTAGTTAGGACTATATTAAGTACACAACAATCTATACTTATATTTCTAGCGACGGACATACAAAATGTACTCCGAATGATATAGTTGAAGAAGGATAGTCCGTGGCGTTATGCAGTGGACCCCATAGTATATATCACTTTCTAGTTTGACTTAGACCCCGTGTTTACATCTCAGAAACCAGTGCAGCTATGCAATTAAACCGAGTGCTGGCTCTAAAAAAAATATTTTATCTTCCCTACAGGCTTTAACTCCTTCCGCATCCCCTCCCCACCGTGTGTGTGTGTGTGTCAACCCCCCCCCACCCCGAAACGACACCCGTGTACCCCGCCCCCAACAAGCACCTGTAGCTACAGTTTCTCAGGACGTTTCGGTGTACCCGGGCACTGGGGCAAAAAGAGGAAAAGGAAAATAATGTTAAGGTAGACTCTTCCCCCCCCCCCCCAACTTCTTTCAAAACACCAACATCTCATGCTGACTAAACAGACTCTCGCACACTGTGGGTGCAGGTGTTGGGTGGAGGGGGTGAGGCGGGATCATTGTTTAGACACTGAGGGGAGAGGGGGAGAGACCACTAGAATCAACAAACATGCACCAGGGTGAGCACTTATTACTCTTTTCAGCTCCATCCACGTTTAACTGGTCAACAACTATCTATTAATGGGGCAAAGCACCCACCCCCAGTTCACATCCAGGTCCTGCAGACGACGTTAACTAAAACGGGCATTATTTAAAGTACTTTGAATCGTTGTTTATGGTGTCCAGTTAACAGGGACGTCTTAAAACATGGGCGTTGCCGGGCACTTGCCAGGGTGGGGCTCGGTGTATAGGGACCAAAAGCTTATTCAGTCATTAAAATTTATTTTTTAAGTGTGTGTAGGGGGAGGGAAGGGGGTGGCTGAACACAGAACTCCACGGGGGAACCCATAATATTGTTAAAAAGGCACCCCCCCTCTCCCTTGCAAATGTCATTGTCCTGAAGAGTCTCTGCCTATACTTACAACGGTCACTGTCCTCCCACCCTACCATCAAAACTATCCATTTTAAAGTGTACATGCATTTCTCACTCAAGTCCAACCCACTGCTGGCGAGCGAGGGTTCACCTTGAGAACGTCGTGAAGATAACCGCTACTGCTCGCTTACCCTTCCGCCAGATTTGTTCTCTCTCGTGTAAGTGTGTGTGTGTTTTAAAGTTTGAGCCGTGTGACGGAGTCCACCGAGTGGTGAAATATAAAATCAGGTGGGAACTGAACGATTTTTTTAGATCTTGTGTTTTAAACATGTTTATCTCCCTTTGAAAAAAATGTCGGGACTATGAATGATCTCCCTTAATATACTGGTATATATATATATATATATATATATATATATATATATATATATATATATATATATATATATATATATATATATATATATATATATATATATATATATATATATATATATATATATATATATATATATATATATATATATATATATATATATATATATATATATATATATATATATATATATATATATATATATGTAATATATATATATATATATATATATATATATATATATATATATATATATATATATATATATATATTTATATATATATATATATATAAATATATATAAATATATATATATAAATATATAAATATATATAAATATATAAATAAATAAATAAATATATATATATAAATATATAAATATATATAAATATATAAATAAATATATATATATACTTGTATCATGTAACAGCCATAACCACTAACATTGCAGTTAGCCAGACTCAAATCCCGAGTCATTGTTCGTTCAACAGCTTCTAACATTATAACCACACTTAGGTAGCGCACATTCAATTAATGTTGACTTAAAGGGAATTAGTTTTGACTTTCTAAACAACATAAGGAAGTACCAAATGAAGCAGTGATACACCCCTCCCCTTCCCAGTCTTTTTTGAAGATTTCTAAATCAGCTTAAAAATAATAATTTATATATGTATCAGTGTAATGAAATCACGATTCAACATATGTTCACACTTTAAAACCCTCGATGTAGACACGTATTTTAACGACAAGACACACACACACACACTACACACACGCCACCATTGAGTCCACTGTGCACTATCTCGGTACACATCCGTACGCACGGGTTCCTCATCGCAAGTGAACGTCAATAGATTTAAACATGTATTTCACAATCTCTACATGTCTTTATTTACTGTTGACAATAAATAAATACACTATGATTTAATATGACCCAAGTTTCGGTTTTTTTTTCCTTTTTCATAAAAAAAAATAAATTTTGCACCCTATCCCATATAACTAGTTGGTATCAATCATAGTCGCATAGAACATTCTCCCAGATAACAAACAATCTTACAAGAAGAAAGAAAGAAAGAAAGAAAGAGAAAACCCCCCAGCCCAGTTCTGGACGTTATGAGTGGTCCTAGTCGGCTGTAATAAAGAAAACAGCATTACTTTGCCTATGTTTACTTTTGATCCTACGAGAGGGTTTTTTTTTCCACACCCTAAATAAAAAAAAAGAGAGAGAGCGCCCTCTCGGTTGCCAGGCGAAGCTAAAGCACTTCGAATGTTTCACACTCGGCCCCGATAAACAAAGTGGCAACCTACCAGCTGGGGGAAAAGTAAACAAAATCCAGCTCGACGCGCACGCATAAACAAATCAATTATAAATATAGGGCTATGCTCACCATCCATACCAGGCCCCACCCACCCCCATCACACACACACACACACACACACACACACAACCATTCCTCGACAACCTCTCTCACCCCACAGACCGGATGTTGGGGAGAGCAGAGGGGGGTGACGGGGAGGGGAGGGAGGAATGGTAATATAAAAACCAGACGTTATGAATTATTTGTTCCATTAAAAAATTTAAATTGTTATTCTCTCCCCCCCCACCCCACCTAGTTGGGGGGGAAAAAACAACAAAGCTAAAAAAAAATTTTTCTTTGTTTGCTGTGGGTGTTGGTTACGAGAAGTATAGTAGGGTGGAGGAGGAAAGAGGGATGAGGGTGTGTGTGTGTGGGTGTGGGGTGATACTGGCTGCAATAAGGACAATATCTGCAAGTCTCAGTGATGGAAGCAAAGTTTGACATTGTTGGGGCGCTTAGTTGAACATGTCTTCTTCTAACATGCATTAGTGTTTGTGTGTATATGTGTGGCGGGAATAAGTGACACCCCATATTGGTGCCGCCTCTGATAGTGTGGTTACTAAAGTAGACAGGGATGCCAACTTTTTCCTTCCACCGAACAATCATCCATACATAAATGTAATACATACATATAAACATTTCTGGATGTGTAATAAAAAAAAATATTGCAATAATAGATTGTGTATATCTAAATGATAGACAACAATATCTAGATCTATCAAACGATAACATATACGTTCATTTAGATGCATGGCCGTTGTTATAGACAGGCAAACTATGCGACTGCCTAGGGCCACCGCAGGGCCCTGTTTTGGAGATTTTATTTTGCATTAACCTGAAAAAGAGCAAGATGACTTAACAGTGTTGGGGGGCAGAGGTGTGCCCGGGTTATAAAAGATATTAGCCTGGAGGGATATCAAATGTAGATTTGTCTTTTGCCCCCCCCCCCAACACCCTAAGACCGACACTGGCAGATGGATCAAAAAGCATCTAGATCTGGTTTATAAAATATCCGAATCGGCAGCCCCAGAACGAGACTAGTCCTCGGGATTAGTGGAGAAGACAACTACAGAAATAAACATACAGTCACTAAGTAGAAACCCGTGTAACACTATCATATAGAGAAATATTAATACCATTTAAAAATGAGTCTAAAAATATTAATTGTGTCCTTTTTTTTTATCCAATATTTCATCCCCTTGTTTTTTTTTTTAAAAGAGTACATTTAGCCGTGGTGTGGTTTACTTGACGGGTTGATATGTCAGGGGAGCTAACTGAGATAATTTGTGTCAACGGACTTTAAAAAAAAACTGGAACTACTAATACGTTTGTTTATCTTTATAGCGACAGAACATTGCAGACCGGTCTCCGCCTACCCCCCCCCCCTTTCCCCTCACCTCCCCGTGTTTGGATCTGCCGGACAGGTGGACAGGTCAAACCAGGTCACGGCGACATGTCATAATGACCCATGTGGGATATTTATTCAGGCTACATCGGGCTTCGAACGGACAAGGAGGTGGGTTTGTATACGATTCGAAAATATACAGTAAACAAAGGGGCGCAGTTAGAAATGTTATAACAAGTACCACAATAATAATAACAAGTCACAATAACCTCCCTTGGTTCTCTACCAGCTATCTTCACAGTCACCAAATGTTTGTTTGTTTTTCCTCATTTATAGAAAAATTCCAATTTGACAAGCACACAAAGCGACTAACAGTATTTATCAGTGTTTACCTAAAGACATGACAGACTGTATCTGGACAGGGTGGAGAGAAGGGGAGAGAGCGGGGGAGGGGGGGCGCTTTAAACAAAAAAAAAAGGGGGGGGGGAGTAAACAAAAGAAAAACATCAACAAAAGGGACAAACACGGCATGGGACAATAAACGTCGTCTCTTATCTAAGGCTGACCCCCCCCCACCCCACCCCTTACACACACATGGTGAAATATGGTGGTGGTGGTGGGGGGAAGGGGTGGGGCGGGGTAGGTAGGAGACGACCATCACCACTACTACTACAACATGGTTTATAGACAGGAAGGTGGACATTATCTTGGGGCGAGGCTCTCACAGTTTTAAAAAAAAAAAACATGTTCCATCGACCAGTGGAACTGATAAACAATCTGCATACCTCATTGCCGCCTATGACCACCACCCACCCACTCCTCCTACAGTGCCGCCTCTCCTGAATACAACACATGAGGTGAATTTCAAAAAAAAAAAGTAGGCAACAATATATATATATATATATATATATAAAGAATGACCTGTCATAAGTTTATGTCATCACATCATTAACACCACCTTCGTTGAAACTACTGATTGGTTGATTAATGTTTGTTTGTACCATCATACATACCATCATGCTGTGTAAGTGACAAATTGTTTGTTCATCATTTCATATTAAATGCAACAAATAAGTAAAATACTTCAGTGGACCAATTAATAAGCAAATTTCCCAGATCGCAAACACAAGCGAGGGAAATAAAAC
>JAGDYQ010000129.1:2354110-2366607 GCA_021962125.1 Bulinus truncatus
TGGAAGCACCAGGAGATGACGAGGTAAAGGGGGAATTAATGAAATAATCACACAAACAACAACAATTGTGTTCATGAAAGCCACCGCTGAGCCCCCATTTGCAATAACAGCCATAATTAGCTAAATATTAGTTGGCTACAAGTACAACTAACAACAAGACCAGCCATAATTAGCTAAATATTAGTTGGCTACAAGTACAACTAACAACAAGACCAGCCATAAATAGCTAAATATTAGTTGGCTACAAGTACACCTAACAACAAGACCAGCCATAATTAGCTAAATATTAGTTGGCTACAAGTACAACTAACAACAATAATAGCCATAATTAGCTAAACATAAGTTGGCTACAAGTACAACTAACGACAATAACAGCCATAGCTGAAGCCATAAATACGACTGCCGGCAATGCAAAAGATGTGCCATTCAAAAGCCATGGAGGGGAGGCCCAGCAGTCTTTACTAACCCCAACAAATGTCTGTCACCCATTCATAAGTCGGGTGGACCAGAGAAATGTCCCGACACTCAGCGAGGCTCGAACTCGAGAACTTTCGGCTAGCAGTCGAGCGCTCCACCACATTGCCACACACGCACACATGCATTCTGGTGGTGGTGGTAAAAATCAACCTTAAAAAAGGGGAGGGGGGGAAGGGGGCGTAATCTAATGTATGTCTCTATTACCAGGGGACGGATGGTCGTGTGGTAAAGCACTCGACTGTCGACCTGAAGGTATCTGGTTCGATCTCCGGTGAGGACCAAGGAAAATGTTTCAGGTCTTGGCTCAAGTTCCCGATATATCTCCCGTGGTGCCTCCATGGCCATTGCACAATCGGCTATGGTGGGGATGAAAGAAGGGCACCATAAAAACCGTCCCATTAGTGGTTTATAGGATCTAAGAGATTTCATCTCATTCTTACAGGGACTTCACACATAACCAGCCTCAAACGTCCTCTCTGAGCTGAAAAACAACTTCAGTTAAAATGTGGTGTGCTAAACGTTCCCAATAGACTATATATCCTGTTCCCTGCCTAATGACTATAAGTCCTGTAGCAGCAGTAGTACCGGTCAATGTAAACATATTTGCTACCCATAATTCCAAACAATATATCATCATCTGCACGTTTTGTTTAGGGCCTCCCATGTTTTGAAAAAAACATGACAGATGTCATCCTTTGTTTCAACACACTGATGTGTTTTTGTTTCTTACATCCGCCCATCTCATCCCCCCCCCACACACACACACCTTTCCACTTGTATAGGTCAGGCTGGCAAGAATCAATCACCGAACTTATTTGTGCGTCCATTAATTATTGTTATTGTTATTTCGCAGTTGTTGGTTGTTGATGTCTTTGTGTGTGTGTTCATTTACACCCTCGTCTGGAGCGGGCTCGAGATCTCTGCACTAATTAGGGAGACTTCACTGAACTACATTGAGCCAGCTCAACCAGGGATTCTCAATCCGTGTTCTGCAGAATATTAAGGGCTCTACGAAGCCACTTTGGCAAAAAAAAAACAAAAAACAACACACTTACAACTGTTTAAACAGATTAAGATTAACTAACCGAGTGTCTGATCATTGTTCTTAATCCCCTAGCAGTGTCCATTTCAGAGGTTGTGTTCCGCGGGAAAATAAAAAAAAAAAAAGTCAAAGTTTTATGTGTGGCTACTTAGAAATGGTTGAGAAGCACTGAGCTAAACCACTCAAAGAGAAGAAATCTGTCCCCAGTGACTTACCATTTTACTCTCAATAAACCATTTTTATCACCGCAAGTAAACAGAATGATCTTGTTCTGTTCAGCGTTTGTTTATGCTATATATAAACCGCGAATATTTTCTGCTGCGATAAGGCGAGTCAATGTAGTATAAATAGTTATGTTAATAAGTATAACTCTTAAGATATTACAACCAAACTAGGATTAGATGCTGCTGGTATCATCCCATCAGTGCTTATGGATACGCAGACTAGGTGAATCCATGTGACCCCACTACCCACAGGACTCCCTACTATTATTGATTCCTATTCAATCTGACGCTAAGAAACTCCAGACAAGAAATCACAAAATAGCGCACACATTTTTTTTCTGGCTGTTACATTCGCCAATAAACAAAATAACGAACTACTCCAAAACCTTTTTTTTTTTGTAGCGCTTGACTTAAAAATTAGCAAATTGTGTTAAAAGTAGCACACTCTATCAACACTGCTTAATCAGTCAGTGTATTGCTGTTGTTGTTTTCAATTTTAAGCCCAGGTGTCTACATCATAAAAAGCTCCCTTGGCTTGGTGTGCATTTCCCAATCAAACCAGGTGCCGCCTGTCGGTGTGTCACGTCTGAGGTGCTCATTGTATGCGCCCCCACGTCGTCAGCAAAGGCGTAAAAAAAAATCGACCCATGTATCGATGATGTAGGAGAGTGAGCGCCAGTCGTGACTTGAGAACAACAAGAAAATTAGTGAGTGTGAGTCGAAGGTAAAAATAAACATGTTTACAAGTTGAACGTTTTTTTTTACGGTAAACACTTATGTGTAATGTGGCAGTCGGAAATTATTGACAAGTGAAACTTATTGTTGTTGTTTTCATTTTTTTTAATTCGGTCTAAAATAAACAAAAGACAAAACAACATTGTATTTTAATTGTCGGTATGAACAGCCCGGTTCAAATATCTTGTTTTCTAATTTTGGTCTGCATTCTCTCTTTGTGTGGGTAATGAAATACTGCAGGAGAGATATCAATATGTTTACTTTGATATATTTACTCGTTGAATGGCACGGGACTACAAGGTCGAGGCCAATGTTCGTTTTAAAAACAACAGCCGAAGATCTTGTTGGTTAAGGTAGTGGTTAGTTTTTTTTTCTCTACCAGTCAAGACAATTTTTTGCAGATAACTGCCGTCCTACTTATTTATGTTAGGCAATGGCCGTGTCTAGGGGGGATAACCTACTTTTATTTAGTCAGTCGAACAAGAAGGGGGGTTGAGGGGAAAGGGGGGGTGGGTCACTCTGTTAAATAGGTAAACTAGTATATATAGACAAGAGTTGTGAAAAGAAATTATATTTTGCTTTGCCGAAGGTGTATTAGGAGTGTGCGCACGAGTGTCGCTCTCTTCAACTGAGGTGGGCGCGTGGAGATACCGTTTTGATCAATTAGGAAATGTGCACAAGGTGTTTTTAAACCAGGGAATGTGCAGTTTTAATAAATTAAAGCTATGTGTGCATAGGGTGTTTTTTTTTTAAACTAGGCAATGTGCACGTTTGAATAAATTAGGAAATGTGCACAAGTTGTTTTTTAAAATAGGCAATGGGTACGTTTGTATAAATTAGGAAATGTGCACAAGTTTTTTTTTTTTAAATAGGCAATGTGATCGAGGCAATGTGGCACCTGTGTTTTTCTTATATAAGGAAATGTTCACGGGAGAAGGGGGGAGTGATACCGTTGTAATAAATATGGAGATAGGCACAAACATGTTGTATATTAAAACTGGGAGGCAATGTGCATCGTATAGGCGCCATTCTATTCAACTAAACAATAGCTGTGAATATCATGTTGCTCACGCAATAGAATCAAAGATTTGAAATTCTCAAATCACTCACATTCCCCCCCCCCCACACCACATACACAATACTTCATTTTTTTCCCACACTAAGTTTTGAAATTTTTCTCTTTTAAGTAAATATCCTTAGATTAAAAAAAAAAATTAAATCGTGATAAAGAAATACACCACGAGCTGAACAGGCATACATACATACACACAAGTATACACTCAACAATTAAACGTATTTTGTTGTTGTTGTTGTTGCGGCATGGGACAATTACGTCGTTTGTGTGCTGTGTCCCGATGTATTGATTCTACAACTTGTTTACCAGTCACTCACAGAGGTGAGGGTGGAGGAGAGGTGAAGGTGGAAGAGAGGCGAGGTGGGAGAGAAAGGTGGAGTTGGGGGAAAAAAGGGGGGGGGGGAGTTCTCACGCAATGAAAACATTCATTTATTTATTACTACTTTAAAGTAAAAATATGACATGCACTTACAGCAAACGTGGGCGCTAACCACGGCCGGCGGGCCGAGAACGGCCCTTATATCGAAAGTATGGACCAAATGTGGCCCGCGATTCAGAATGTTTGACCGCTCCTTATCCCACACTATCTATTCTATTTTTTTTTTCAAATATTTAGGTACCGATTGAAAAATGCAGTGAGTGAAATTGTAATTTAAACAATTACTCTTAGACACATATAACCCATCCACACATTGTGTGAGCGGTCCGCCACTGTTGTTTACTTCAAATCACAAGTCTGTTCCTGCCGGCGAAAACAAAACAAAACAAAACAAAAATTGTTGACAAACATATTGGCGTGACATAGTTGAGACAGGGAGGGAAGAGGAGGTGGGTCTGTGGAGAGTGAAATAACACAAACAACAAGAGGGTGGCGGTGGTGGCGGCTGTGGTGGAAGTGGAGAAAGGGGTGGTGGTGGGAGAAGGGGTCTTTGTGTCTGGGGCGAACATCTCATCCTCGGGATAATATGAAATAAATGTTTACGTTCATGTAGTGATAAACAAAGCAAATGTTCTAGTAGTGTCAGCTCGTCCCCTGCTAGTGTTGTGTTATTGTTACACCATGCAAACCCCCCCCCCCCCCGATAGTCTTTATATATAGCCAACACCCCTTTTCAACACACCCCCCTCCACCATCCCATCTCATCAAATGCCACGGCATTCAGTTCCGCTAAATAGACTAGTTCCTATCTTTAGACTCCGCGACTTCTAGAGGTAGAATGTGCAAAAAAAAAGACGTTAGTTGGGACGGCGATTAGTGAGCGTGTGTGTGTGTGTGTGTGTGTGTGTGTGAGAGAGAGAGCAATGAGTGCGTGCGAGTGTGAAAGACTATGAGCATGAAGGGTACATGTGTGTGTGTGTGTGTGTGTGTGTGTTGCATGTGCATGAGAGAGAGAGAGAAAGAGAGAGCGTGAAGAAGTGAATGTGCGGACATAGCGCGTGTGTGCACCACAACATCGACCCCTGTCATCACCACAGCCCCCCCCCCCCGGGGGAGATGATAATTGCTAGATAAAAAGATAATCCATAGACATTGCACACACCCCTCCCTCCCTCCCCCAACTACATCCTGACTCCCACTGATGTTTTCACACTCTACTTACTCTGAATGGACGGAGCTGTGAAAGGTTCTCAAAGGTAAGGAACTTGACAACGTCTAACACAAAAACAAAATAATGGCCTGGTGTAGCGAAAGGAGAGAGGGTATCTACAAACAGTGTTACGTCGATGTTGTTATTTTCTCTGAATGAAAGTTAATCTGATAACGTCACAGTGGCGTATCTACAACGGAACGTCATACTATGTAAAAAAATTAATAAATAATGTTCAAATGACGGGGATTTGAAGTAGCAGGATGATGGTGGCAGCTCATTGGGGGATTCATACAATCTCCACTAACTGGGGGATTCATCTGATTACACACACCAATCGCCAAATCATTTTAGAGCATTTTATTGACCAGAACGGGTCCCATAAAAGGGCATGATGTTCTGAAATGTCTTCGAGCTGCCACGCATTGCACATTGAAGTGGTGTCAGTGGTGGTAGGGTAAGGGTTATCACCAGTGACGTAGTTAGTGGGAACGTGGGCCAGTGGCGCGGGAGGGCCCGCAGTAATTTACGGTAATAATAAGGATTCTCACCCAGATTACACTTAGTTAGCGTCGCCACTGTTTGGTGTGCATCACAGTACACGTTATATGTGTACTAGTTGAAAAGCCTGCTGACGCTGGCTGCTTGCTACCTGCGATATAATAAGAAATCCTTGTTGTGTTTAGATTTCCAGTTTTGGAATTCCCCAGACTATTTTTAGCCGAGCTTGCGAGGTAACTCCCCTTGAGTGAGACGACAATTTTGGAATTCACACTTGCTTGTAAATTCCCCTGACTATTTTTAGCCGGGATCACACGTACGTACGGTCGGTCCAACGCCTAGGTTAGACGATTATGTATTAGATGTGTCTACACGTCCATCCACAACATGTTGTGCACCATGACAAGAATTAACAAAAAATTGTTGAGACCAGAGGTGAGCAAACTGTCAGAGTCGCGGCCCACGTTGAGTTCATAGATGGAGTGTTGACACCATCAAATATTAATTAAATGGTAAACGCCCTAATATAAAATGCAAGTGATGTGCTTAACTTTGAAACGAGTGGCGCGCCCCGCCGCATTAAACAGCCCGGCGGGTAGCAGTTTTTGCCCATGGCAGATTCTAGACTGCCAGAGATGTGAAACATTATTTAAATCGTTTTTTAATTATAAATTTGTCCAAATAAATTTGAAGACCATAACAGCTCTTCGTGTATCTACTTATAAAAATTGCGCTGAAAGAAATCTACCTAACATTGTGTTTGATTGTTCCTATTAAAATAAACTTGCTGTGCATATTTCCATGTACAAAACCCTTGCCCCCCAAACAGCATCAACGCAGAATCACTGCGGCTAAATAACTGGAGGGAAAAGGGTGAGGGGGGGATATCACGTGATTCAATCAACCAAACTGTTTCCTCTTCCTTTCATCTTCTTTACTCACAAATAAATCATCGATGTTTTCTCTTACTCACCAATTTCCGTTAACAAAGCACACATTCACATATGAACGACTCATCTGTCACGCATACAAAAGACACACACACACACACATTAACATATGAACGACTCATCTGTCACGCATACAAAAGACACACACACACATCAACATATGAACGACTCATCTAAGTACATTATCTTATATCATGGTGTCGAATGTCAAAATGCAGGGGCCCCCAAAGAGGCCAAGCCCCCATGGCCCCCAAATCCCTAAGTTCGGCACTGGGGGGCTACCATTAGGAACTCTATAAGGTTAGGTAATCCCTATAGAGCAGTCACGTGTGATGTCATACAGACGCGAGATTGTAAATAGTCGCCATTTTGTTGCACCAAAGATGATTTTTAAAATGGCCATTAGCTATGTAAAAGGCTGTAAAACTCGCATTGACAATAATAATACAATTGCATTATTTAGGATACTGATGAATGAGTGTGATATACTTTACATGGACATCCCCCCGAGACACGAGCACACTGACCATGGCCGGCGTGATAGGATTAAGACCTTAACATGAGTTCCTTCCCCTGATTTCATTAAAAGGAAATTAAAATGTAAATAAAAACTTAAGACGGATTTATTTGTTGTTACACAGAAATGTGTAGCAATATTTTTTGATTGACATATTACCAGCTTATTCATTTATAAGCCACGAATTTATATATATATATATAAATTAAATCAATATTAATTTTATAGAAAGTATTTCGACAAGTTAGGACTATTTTAAGTACATAACAATCTATACATATATTTCTAGCGACGGACATACAAAATGTACTCCGAATGATATAGTTGAAGAAGGATAGTCCGTAGCGTTATGCAGTGGGCCCCATAGTGTATCACTTTCTAGTTTGACTTAGACCCTGTGTTTACATCTCAGAAACCCGTGCAGCTATGCAATTAAACCGAGTGTTGGTTCTAAAAAAAAATATTTTATCTTCCCTACAGGCTTTAACTCCTTCCCCTACCCCTCACCGTGTGTGTGTCAACCCCCCCCCCGAAACGACACCCGGGTACCCCGCCCCCAACAAGCACCTGTAGCTACAGTTTCTCAGGACGTTTCGGTGCACCCGGGCACTGGGGCAAAAAGAGGAAAAGGAAAATAATGTTAAGGTAGACTCTTTTTTTTCCCCCCAAATTTCTTTCAAAACACCAACATCTCATGCTGACTAAACAGACTCGCACACTGTGGGTGCAGGTGTTGGGTGGAGGGGGTGAGGCGGGATCATTGTTTAGACACTGAGGGGAGAGGGGGAGAGACCACTAGAATCAACAAACATGCACCAGGGTGAGCACTTATTACTCTTTTCAGCTCCATCCACGTTTAACTGGTCAACAACTATCTATTAATGGGGCAAAGCACTCCCCCCCCCCAATCCAGTTCACATCCAGGTCCTGCAGGCGACGTTAACTATAACGAGCATTATTTAAAGTACTTTGAATCGTTGTTTATGGTGTTCAATTAACAGGGACGTCTTAAAACATGCGCGTCGCCGGGCACTTGCCAGGGTGGGGGTAGGTGTCTAGGGACCAAAAGCTTATTCAGTCATTAGAATTTATTTTTTAAAGTGTGTGCAGGGGGGGGGAAGGGGGTGGCTGAACACAGAACTCCACGGGGAACCCATAATACTGTTAAAAGGGCATCCCCTCTCCTTTCCAAATGCCATTGTCCTGAAGAGTCTCTGCCTCTACTTACAACGGTCACTGTCCTCCCACCCTACCATCAAAACTATCCTTTTAAAGTGTACATGCATTTCTCACTCAAGTCCAACCCACTGCTTGCGAGCGAGAGCTCACCTAGAGGACGTCGTGAAGATAACCGCTACTGCTCGCTTACCCTTCCGCCAGATTTTTTTCTCTCTCGTGTATGTGTGTGTGTGTATTTTAAAGTTTGAGCCGTGTGACGGAGTCCACCGAGTGATGAAGTATAAAATCAGGTGGGAACTGAACGATTTTTTAGATCTTGTGTTTTAAACATGTTTATCTCCCTTTGAAAAAAAATGTTGGGACTATGAATGATCTCCCTTAATATACTGGTATATATATATATATATATATATATATATATATATATATATATATATATATAATTGTATCATGTAACAGCCATAGCCACTAACATTGTAGTTAGCCAGACTCAAATCCCGAGTCATTGTTCGTTCAACAGCTTCTAACATTATAACCATACTTAGGTAGCGCACATTCAATTAATGTTGACTTAAAGGGAACTAGTTTTGACTTTCTAAACAAAAGGAAGTACCAAATTTTGTCTATGAAGCAGTGATATACCCCTCCCACTCCCAGTCTTTTTTGAAGATTTCTAAATCAGCTTACAAATAATAATTTATAAATGTATCAGTGTAATGAAATCACGATTCAACATATGTTCACACTAACACGGATGGGATTAAAACCCTCGATGTAGACACGTATTTTAACGACAAGACACACACACACACTACACACACGCCACCATTGAGTCCACTGTGCACTATCTCGGTACACACCCGTACGCACGAGTTCCTCATCGCAAGTGAACGTCAATAGATTTAAACATGTATTTCACAATCTCTACATGTTTTTATTTACTGTTGACAATAAATAAATACACTATGATTTAATATGACCCAAGTTTCGGTTTTTTTTTCCTTTTTCACAAAAAAAAAATATTTTGCACCCTATCCCATATAACTAGTTGGTATCAATCATAGTCGCATAGAACATTCTCCCAGATAACAAACAATCTTACAAGAAGAAAGAAAGAAAGAAAGAAAGAGAAAACCCCCAGCAGCCCAGTTCTGGACGTTATGAGTGGTCCTAGTCGGCTGTAATAAAGAAAACAGCATTACTTTGCCTATGTTTACTTTTGATCCTACGAGAGGGTTTTTTTTTCCACACCCTAAATAAAAAAAAAAGAGAGCGCCCTCTCGGTTGCCAGGCGAAGCTAAGCACTCGATGTTTACACTCGGCCCCGATAAACAAAGTGGCAACCTACCAGCTGGGGGAAAAGTAAACAAAATCCAGCTCGACGCGCACGCATAAACAAATCAATTATAAATATAGGGCTATGCTCACCATCCATACCAGGCCCCACCCACCCCATCACACACACACACACAACCATTCCCCTCCCCTCCTCGACAACCTCTCTCACCCCACAGACCGGATGTTTGGGAGAGCAGAGGGGGGGAGGGGAGGGAGGAATGGTAGTATAAAAACCAGACGTTATGAATTATTTGTTCCATTAAAAAATTTAAATTGTTATTCTCCCCCCCCACCCCACCTAGTTGGGGGGGGGGGGAACAACAAAGCTAAAAAAATTTTTTTCTTTGTTTGCTTGTGGGTGTTGGTTACGAGAAGTATAGTAGGGTGGAGGAGGAAAGAGGGATGAGGGTGTGTGTGTGTGGGGGGGGGTGATACTGGCTGCAATAAGGACAATAACTGCAAGTCTCAGTGATGGAAGCAAAGTTTGACATTGTTGGGGCGCTTAGTTGAACATGTCTTCTTCTAACATGCATTAGCGTATGTGTGGCGGGAATAAGTGACAGCTCCATATTGGTGCCGCCTCTGATAGTGTGGTTACTAAAGTAGACAGGGATGCCAACTTTTTCCTCCCACCGAACTATCATCCATACATAAATGTAATATATACGTACATATAAACATTTCTGGATGTGTAATAAAAAATATTGCAATAATAGAATGTGTATATCAGGATGTGTAATAAAAATAAATATTGCAATAATAGAATGTGTATATCAGGATGTGCAATAAAAAATATTGCAATAATAGAATGTGTATATCAGGATGTGTAATAAAAAATATTGCAATAATAGAATGTGTATATCAGGATGTGTAATAAAAATATTGCACTAATAGAATGTGTATATCAGGATGTGTAATAAAAAAATTATTGCAATAATAGAATGTGTATATCAGGATGTGTAATAAAAAAAATATTGCAATAATAGAATGTGTATATCTAGATGATAGACAACAGTGTCTAGATCTATCAAACGATAACATTATATACGTTCATTTAGACGCATGATCGTTGTTATAGACAGGCAAACTATGCGACTGCCTAGGGCCACCGCAGGGCTCTGTTTTGGAGATTTTATTTTGCATTAACCTGAAAAAGAGCAAGATGACCTGACAGTGTGGGGGCAGAGGTGTGCTTGGGTTATAAAAAAGATATTAGCCTGGAGGGACATCAAATCTAGATTTATCTTTTGCCCCCCCCCCCCCCCAAGCAACACCCTAAGACCGACACTGGCTGATGGATCAAAAAGCCTCTAAAATCTGGTTTATAAAATATCAGAATCGGCAGCCCCATAACGAGACAAGTCCTCGGGATTAGTGGACTCAACTACAGAAATAAACATACAGTCACTAAGTAGAAACCCGTGTAGCACTATCATATAGAGAAATATTAATACCATTTAAAAATGAGTCTAAAAATATTAATTGTGTCTTTTTTTATCCAATATTTCATCCCCTTGTTTTTTTAAAAAGAGTACATTTAGCCGTGGTGTGGTTTACTTGACGGGTTGATATGTCAGGGGAGCTAACTGAGATAATTTGTGTCAACGGACTTTTAAAAAAAAAACTGGAACTACTAATACATTTGTTTATCTTTATAGCGACAGAACATTGCAGATCGGTCTCCGCCTACGCCCCCTCCCCTTACCTCCCCGTGTTTGGATCTGCCGGACATGTGGACAGGTCAAACCAGGTCACGGTGACATGTCACAATGACCCATGTGGAATATTTATTCAGGCTACATCGGGTTTCGAACGGACAAGGAGGTGGGAGGGGGGGGGTTGTATACGATTCGAAAATATACAGTAAACAAAGGGGCGCAGTTAGAAATGTTATAACAAGTACCACAATAATAATAACAAGTCACAATAACCTCCCTTGGTTCTCTACCAGCTATCTTCTGATCACCAAAAGTTTGTTTGTTTTCCTCATTTATAGAAAAATTCCAATTTGACAAGCACACAAAGCGACTAACAGTATTTATCAGTGTTTACCTAAAGACATGACATACTGTATCTGGGGGTGGAGAAGGAGGAAAGGGGCGCTTTAAACAAAAAAAAGGGGGGGGTAAACAAAAGAAAAACATCAACAAAAGGGACAAACACGGCATGGGACAGTAAACGTCGTCTCTTATCTAAGGCTGACCCCCCCCCCCCACATGGTGAAATATGGTGGTGCTGGGGGGAAGGGTGGGGTAGGTAGGAGACGACCATCACCACTACAACATGGTTTATAGAGAGGAAGGTGGACATTATCTTGGAGCGAGGCTCTCACAGTGTTTAAAAAAAAACACATGTTTCATCGACCAGTGGAACTGATAAACAATCTGCATACCTCATTGCCGCCTATGAGCACACACACCCCCTCCTACTGTGCCGCCTCTCCTGAATACAACACATGAGGTGAATTTCAAAAAAAAAGTAGGCAACAATATATATATATATATATATATTTATATATATATATATATATATATATAAAGAATGACCTGTCATAAGTTTATGTCATCACATCATTAACACCACCTTCGTTGAAACTACTGATTGGTTAATTAATGTTTGTTTGTACCATCATACATACCATCAGGATGCGTAAGTGACAAACAAATTGTTTGTTCATCATATTAAATACAACAAATAAGTAGAATACTTCAGTGGACCAATTAATAAGCAAATTTCCCGGATCGCAAACACAAGCGAGGGAAATAAAACGGCGACTCGAGATCCGAACGAGTTTCTCAACAACATTCAATGAATGGGTGAAACGTCAGGTGAAAGTTTATATCATGTTTATTACTTCATGGTTAATAAAG
>JAGDYQ010000129.1:2367107-2508353 GCA_021962125.1 Bulinus truncatus
AAGGTATTGGTTTTGGAGGAGGGGAGAGTGCGGATGGGTTTGCAAGGGAGAATAAGTGAAGGGAAAAAAAACTCAAGAACATTTATATATCACGTTCTCCCTTGACTTTAACTAGAGATTACGCCATCTTTATCTCCCTTGTTTTATACAGACAACATTCATTTTAACACCGTCTTACTTGACATCTTATCTAACCCCCCCCCCCCAAACTACCCATGCTGTACTTATTTTATAACAGCCTCCACTTTTTTTAATTTTTCATCATGCTCATGATTACTCTCCAGCCCTGCTTTCCCCAAACTGTCCTTTACTTTTTTATTTTAAGTCTAAAAGGTAAAAAAAAAAAAATATTACAAAGGGAGATAAGAAAGGCTTTCTGCCACCTGGATTACCACCCTTGTCTATCCTCGTTACATCAACACTTCCGCGGCTATTGCCACTTTAGTCTCTACACAGCCAATGAACATGCACAGCGCATCATTAAATATCCGTCATACGTTATTTGTCAATGTATTTATAGACTGACACATTGTTCACAATACTTATCAAACTAAAAAAAAAAATAAAACACTTTTTGTATTTGTGTAACTTCTATCGTTTATTTCTCCCGAATGGACCATATTATTTCAACAATATTTCTCGGTTGGCACTACTCTCTTTTTGTCTTGTTTTCGCCTCAAAGTTATCGCTATATTATCCAATAACCCATCTATAACAGACGTGTTTTAATTCATTGTTTTAATTGACTATAAGCAGAGACTGTCTAATACATAGGCAAGCCCCGTAGCGTGAAAATTCTACAGCAGGGGTCAGGCCTAAAGCGGGCAGGAAATAAATGTTACTAAGTAGAGCAAACAAGCAGAGGGGTCAAGACAAAACGCAGGGGGCCCCCTGGCCCACCCGCACGCTATGGGCCTGTACATAGGTATACGAAGTGACCGTTAAGTGACCCCCGCACTGCCCCATTGGGCCCCAAAATATTTCTAAAAGCCCCTGCTCAGGACATAACAACCTTCTCTTACTGTAAGATTACCAATTTAATAGGTTCTTTACTGCTAGTGAGAAGTAGTGCGTTAACACACGTAAATTTAAAGAATTACTCTGAAGACACATTAACCCCTTGACCCCCAGTATTTTATATTTTTTTTTGTTTCAAATTCCCAAATGTTTTTGGTGTTCATTCAACTTGTAACCGTGTGTTGTAATGTATATGTCACACCTCGCTTGTCAGGGCCATGTATCCAGAGAGAGAGAACGTATCATGTTTTAACACACGTTGTTGTTGTTACAGCCCGTTAATACACTTTGAACCAACATAAAACAATAACAAAAAAAAAAATGAAGGCATTTGTGAATTGTTGTTTCAGGTTGCTATTTTTTTCTTCTTCTCACCCCCACCCCTTCCTTACACACCCACCACTCGCCCATCTTCAGCCCGGGAAACTTTTCTTCTGGCAAGGCAGAATAAAAAAAACCCAATGTTTTTCTTCGGGTTACGTCAAACAAGTTAATTAATTTTTTAGCGCGTAGCATTAATTTTAATTTATACAAATATTATTGTTATTGTTAGAATAAGCTATACTGCAGCTAAGGAAAAAAATGTTTTTATTTTTTTATTATTATTAATCTGGGACCGTTCTTAAATAATATAACGCAAAAATGATGTAAAGTTTCCCCCCCTCCTCAATCAACACAATAACAATAAATAACAAATATCTGGATCCTATCCTAATTATCCCCCCCCCCCCCCATTCCTCTTCAAATGATTGTTTCTGATCATTTTTTTTAAACAATTTGTTTTTAGTGATGTATCCATGCGTAAACTTCAATCACTCTCCTTCGATAACAGTTTAAACCGGACACCTCTTCCCACATACACACACACACATACACAAGCATATACGCACCCCCATGCGTTATATGATATGTGACTGGTCCCTTACTTTCTAATACGTAAGAGGTCGATGGTAATTATCGTATCTCAATACATAATATCGCTCAAATGCAAAACGGTATTATTATTGTATGTTATTGAGAATTGAACTCACGTGTATGGATGTATTAAGTCTGCGTGTGTAACAAACAAATATACATTTTTATTGTATTTATTTATTTTTGTAAGTAAAATAGTGTAATCCTAAATAAGTAAACAAACACGCCCCTTACACAATTTCACTATATGCAGGTAAATAATGAAACACCTGTCCATCGACATTTTTTCTACACAACAGTAAGGGTCCACCCTGTTGATGTTTTTATTATGACGACTAGTTTTTTTTTTGAATTTATTCCTTCGCTGGCCTTGAGAACTACTACATACATGTACATGAAATATAAAGACTTCTGGTATCTGGGTATTGATTACATAAACATACTTCTAATAGAGGGTGAAAGTGTTGGTATTGATTAGTTAGTTACTCGTATTTTTTTTTTTATTTATTCTTTGTCCATGATTTCATATTTTGTGTCCATTCTATTTCCGATTTAATATGTCCAGAATTTTTAACGTTCAACTGAACATTTTCACTGTTGGGCTGATTTTTTTTTGTTTTTCGTTGTTAACTTGAATCCTTATAATCTCGCAGTAGTTTATCATTATCGTTTTATGTAGATAAAAAAAAAGTATTATAACCGTTTTAATTTTATTTACCTGTGCAGGTAACAATTTGCTCGCCAGATTATTGACGTCTTCCACTTCGTTTCTCTCACTCTTAATCTCGAACCGTGTTTCTTATTTTCTTCTCTCGTGCCGTCAGCTCTATTGAACATTGATTTGGATTGTTTAGAAAGTCTGAAACATTATTACAGTTTCCGTACACTGACAGAAGTACTCATGAAGAAACATGTTTATATATATATAATATATCTTAATCTTTTATTAAATAATAAATTGTCAATGTATTGATGGTATAAAAAAAATTTTGTGATATATCTTTATTTCTTTTTGCCTATTTATCATTTTTTCGACAAGGAGAAGCTGACATTTTTTCCCTCTTTAATTAAGATGGATTTTATTTAATTTTGAGAGCGCAGTATTATTTAAAACTTGAATTTGTATTTATTTCAAACGAAAAAAAATTAGTATGGCGATAGCAAACATCATAAAAAATGTGACGAATGTTTCTTTTTTAAAATATTAATTAGAGACTTGAAAAGTGTTTAATACTGATCTTATATCTGAATTTTTATTAAAAAGAAATACGTTTTAATGCTTGCAACACGTTATTACAGTTGAAAATTATTTGTTATGCGGATTTGTACACGTCAGCGTTTGGCTGCTTACAAAACTACCGGGGCCTGTAACATAAAGGGGATGTTACTTCCGTCATGTTATGACAACTTGGACAACTTGTCATGCATCCATCACACTGGACCCATTTCCCTGTGACATTTTTCATTGTCTACATTTGTCTCATTAAGAGCTGTCCTTGTGTGTGTGTCTATCTGTGTGTGCGCGTACAAACACAGCAGATAGCGTTTCATGTACAATTGTACATCATCTAGAAACGTATGCAGCTCGTCCTATAGAGAGAATATAAGCGGTTCTGTGTAGACTTGGGGGGGGGGGGGCGACTGTCTTAGTGCAGTTGGCTGTACTGGTGACTGTACTGGTGACTGTACTGGTGGCTGGACTGGTGGCTGGACTGGGAAATGGAAGTCTTTGCGGGTTGTTGTTGTGTTTTAGAAAGTGGGTGGGGGGGTAAAAGTCATTGGTGTTGGACGAATTCATTTCTCCAAAGTCTTTCTAAATACCGCTTAAACATTTGGGTTGTGCAATCGTAAACTGTTACGTAAAACTTTTCAGTGATAGTCGATTGTGAAATGTATTTTAAAAAGGGACACCATATCAGTTTAAGATATCCAAATTTAACTTACATCTATTTTTTTTTTGTAATATATATATATATATATATATATATATATATATATATATATATTCAAAATACATGCAAGTTTGTTTCTCAAGTACTCTGTTTATTTGACATGCCTTTGAACTTTGAATATAAACATATGTTTACATGACTTTGATTCTCTTTTTGTTTTTTCAAGATAAGAGGGATACATAAAATTAAACACTGCTTGTTTCCTTTCTTTAATTCTTTGTTTCGTCCATGCTATTTTATTTCCATAGTTCAGACGTGCCAACTCAACAAGGGCGGGCACATTGTAGCCAAAAGTTGAGCTTCATTTCGCCTGTTTTGGAAACTTCTCTGAAAGAAGTTGACATTCTATCCACTCAGACAATATCGAAACAATGTCTGTTGCATCCCTTCCCCCCTCCCCACTTCTCTCCTCATCTTGTATCATTTTATCTTTCTGTCTGGGCTCCGTCCAACCCAAGACCGGCATTGTCGGGCTTGTTGTCTTATTGCCCGTGTTTCAAACTTTCCCTCTTGCTTTGATCTCCTAACCATAATACAATATATATTTTTTTTTCACGCCTGTCGTAGCCAACATTTTTTACCCAGATTCTTTCTGAGATGTTTCGGTGGCTCTGAAAGCAACAAATTTGAAATGGGGGTTTCCCGGAAAGGGATGTGTGTTAGGCAGTGGGGGTGGGGATGGGGGGCTTTAGTCTGCTGCTTAGTCTGTCTATACGTAGGTATTGCCCTGGGTGGACCACCACCCCGATAACTTGAGTCATTTAAATTTTAAACTGCTTGAACTATCGAGGTATGGCTTGCTACGACTTGATTGGCCCAACCCACTATCACTGCATGTATGGACGATTCATCTATTAGCGGGGGCGATGTTTAGATGAAATGATCATCTTTATACAAATCGTGGAACAATTCTTTTTTTTTAATTTTTCTTGTACCTATCGGTTTGTGATCATTTCAGCATCCAGTAATAAGGCCCATTAAAACTGTATTCATCTGTCAAACCGTGAGTCTGAAAGAAGAAATAGTTTGATATAATATATAACAATACAAGAAGAGAATAATTCTGATGATTAAAGAAAAAAAAAATTTTGTAGTCGAAATTTCCCTAATAGAAATGGGGACAAAAAAATCATTTTGCATTAGTTACTAGATAAAAGTAGATTCTGATTAGCCACAAGTAGACTTCTTTCTGTCACTCGAGCCACGCAGATTTTTGTCTGGAGTCTTTATGACTCAATGACTCATAGTATCAATATTTAAAAAAAAAATCCATCAGCCCCCTTCTCCTCTTCCCCCACCCCCCATAAAAAAAAAGTTGAAACATTATTTATGTTTCACTAGCTGCAAATGTAAAGAGGTTTAACATTTACGTTTACTTTTTAAAAAAAAATCCATTAAATTTACTTATCACATTAATCATGTAAATTAGCTAACTGGCAAAATAACTTAACATGTTTCATTTTTATTTTTCCTTTTTATATTCTACATATTTTTTTTTTCTCTTTATTCTTAAACTGTTTTTTTTTTCAAGGTACAGAGATAATCCACTTTTAAACCATCCATATAGTTTGTCCCGCTCTTGTCTGTTTTTGTGGAGATAGAACAAAAAAAAAACATGTATAAAAACTCAACATTGTAATTCCCTTTAGAAAAATAAAAATATAAAAACAACAACATAGCAGTCACACTGACTTCTGTTCAAAGTATTTGTGTCCTGTAAAGTTAAAACCAATAATTAAACTCTTCATCACGCAAATTAAAGGCAATAAGCTGCACAGTCAGTTAAACACGAGGCACTTGATGTATGTAAATAAAACACATTTTTAAAAATAGAAGTAGAACAATCAAACAATAATCACTTGCAAGTTTATGACATGTAGACCTTAATAAGTTAATTACATGTAGGCCTGTATAAGTTAATTACATGTAGACCTGTCTAAGTTAATTACATGTAGACCTATATAAGTTAATTACATGTAGGCATGTATAAGTTAATTACATGTAGACCTATATAAGTTAATTACATGTAGACCTGTCTAAGTTAATTACATGTAGACCTGTATAAGTTAATTACATGTAGGCATGTATAAGTTAATTACATGTAGACCTATATAAGTTAATTACATATAGACCTATATAAGTTAATTACATGTAGACCTATATAAGTTAATTACATGTAGGCATGTATAAGTTAATTACATGTAGACCTATATAAGTTAATTACATATAGACCTATATAAGTTAATTACATGTAGACCTGTATAAGTTAATTACATGTAGACCTGTATAAGTTAATTACATATAGGCCTGTATAGTTAATTACATATAGACCTATATAAGTTAATTACATGTAGACCTGTATAAGTTAATTACATATAGACCTGTATAAGTTATACACACTGAAACAAGAATCGTGTGCATGATTAAAACAGTTTGATAAATGTGCGGCAGACATGGATTTAATCTTCTTAAAAATTTCCTCGTTTTGGATTTATTACATTTATATATATATATATATATATATATATATATATATATATATATATATATATATATATATATAACGCCGTGTCCTACCTGCTCGCTCATCGGTACAATAATGAATCAGCTGTTATTCTTCAGCCGTATTGAGTATAATTCTTTAAATCCGCGGTTCTAAACTAGTGGTACGCGTACCCAGGGGGGGGGGGTAAGGGGAAAGCTTATGTAGATGTACGCTGCGACATATAATGTTCGTTTAAAACAACCAAGAGTTGTAAGAACGTACGTGTGAAGTGTACCGGTGGACATACTTTCACAACTCTTTGGGGTACAGTCGCGATTAAGGTTGAGACCTGCGGCTTTAGACCACACACTGTATAAGAGAAAGGTTCCTAACTTACAGATACCTGTGTATCAGAGGTGTGCGGATCTTGAAATTTAGCGTCCGCGTCCGTCCGCGGATTTCTATCAATGATCCGCGTCCGCAGAATCTTACAACATTGGTCCGCAGTCAGTCCGCGCGTCCGCATTGCTGAAATTTAGCTGTTTAAATGACTTGAAATTTTTTATTGTTACGCTAAAGAAGATCCGCGTCAGTCCGCGAGTCCGCAACTTAACAATACGAAGCGTCCGCTGTCAGTCCACAGATTCGGAAAAGTCTGCGGATCTGCGTCCGCTGTCCGCTCATCTCTGCTGTGTATACCATATTTTATTATTTCTTAAGAATCGAGTTTATTTTTTTCTCTCTTGATAAACATAACCACATGGTCCATGATATGGACATTAATCTTATTTTACAGAGAGAGAGAGAGAGAGAGACAGAGAGAGAGACGTACTCTCTAAAATGCCGCCCCATTCCTGTATAATATAAGTGAAAATACCGCTACTTACTGGCTGGAAAATCAAATCAATATTACCAAACACCGTCAAGCCCATTAAATTGTATAATTAATTAGTTTTTAATGAACATCAATTCTTACGACTTTCTGACAGAACTTGGGCAATTTTAGTCGTATATTTTTTTTAAATACATAAATAAAAATATCATTGATTTATCGCAGGATTAAATAACAAGAGACCTGATTTAATTGCTGCTTAATGATTCATTGTCTAGATCCTCTCCCCCCCCCCCCCACCCACCATTATCTCGTCGCACAGAACACAAATTCCTATTAGAATAGATCATGAATTATTAATTTATTTCACGGGAAATAATAATGAGGGGAATATGTGTAGGGTTGGTTGGGAAGGGGAGGGGGGTGTTTGCACGATGGTGACAGAGAGATGATAGCAGCCTGCATGTCACAAATGGATGCTGACAGCGTGGTGTCAACACGTCACCCTCTTATGTCACTACCGTTCATGTGCTTCGTTTAGGACTGAAAGATGACCAGAGTTTTGAAGGGGTTCTCATTACTGTATATAGGGGACCTTATAAAAAGCGATCAAAAACATTAAATTTTACCAGTAGCTTTTATTTTTCATAGTATATCTTTGCAGATGAGTTAAAAAGAAAATGTGATGAACCTTTTAAAGACACCGAGATGAAACTTTGTTATGTTGGCTGTTGTTTTTTATAGTAACGGAAAAAAGGATTTGGTGATTCTTTGTGTGTTGCAGATATATTTACTATAAATCTGTTTCTGCTACGTGATATCAGACTCAGACCTGTCTAAAGTAAAATATTTGTAAATGTATAGCCGAGTGTGTCATTCAAACCGGGATTTAGATTCAAAACAAGAGCAGGGATCCATTCATTGTTTTCGTTTCTCCTTCGCTTTACAAGATACACCATTGTATCTGGAATGGTCCATTTATGAGAAATTCATTGGTTGTCGTTGTTTTAAACTGCAGACCTAGCCATATCTGTGAGCTGGCGTACATTAAGAGTTCTGACTGCACTGTGTGCTAGCTTACATTAAGAGTTCTGGCTGCACTGTGTGCATTCTTACATTAAGAGTAATGACTGCACTGTGTGCTAGCTTACATTTAGAGTTATGACTGCACTGTGTGCTAGCTTACAATTAGAGTTATGACTGCACTGTGTGCTAGCTTACATTAAGAGTTCTGACTGCACTGTGTGCATGCTTACATTAAGAGTTCTGATTGCACTGCACTGTGTGTATATATATATATATACGTATAATAGTAATGCACTCATCCTCCTGCACTCGCCTTGTCCTCGTCTCGTCATGGATGACACCAGCTAATCTTTGGTCTCTTATTACAGTCTCCAGCCACTGGTTTCCTATAATCCCAACCCACATACCAATCGATAAGTCATTTTTATATCAGACATTACCCGACCGGGCCCCGCTTTCTACTCCAAAGGGAACAGGCCCCTTACATGGGTTCTGGTTTCATCCTCCTTCCGGCGTCCTTTGTTCACACCTATTTTAATTTAATGCATAATGCATTTTTCCCCCTGGCATAACCTGCTGTCGTTGCTTACATTTTGTTCGACTTTCCCCTTGCACTAGTTATTGTTGTTGCATTTAAAACTAGACGATATAAATAATAACGAAAGTTGACTGGAGTGTTAAGCTCATCCCTCGTCACGTGACCTTCCAGCCCTTCCCGCCCAGAAACATTTTTTTTTTAAAATTTTATTACTATTGTTATTATTTTTTTGATATATTATATTTTTTTTTGCCTGGGTGTCACCGAATATATGTCAATGACACCAGAAGACATTAGGTCATGCATCCCCCATCACCACCATCCCAAGATCTGACACAACAGAGTGTGCATCCCGGAAATAATGTCACTCCGGTATATATCATCGTATGGTCCAAACTTGTCACACTGGCGTTGTTGTTCGTCTGTGTGTAAGTATGTACAGTAGCACTGCCTCCTCAAATATCTAAAGGGAGGACCCCCCCCCCCCAATCTGGTTAGAGACGTAGCCTGTCATGGCCGTATCGTATTGATGAACGTGTCGCACCAATTCGGGGTCTCCCCCCCTTAACTTTGCGAAACGGTCTAAATGCACTGTTCCTCAAAGTGTAGATGAAGACCCCGATGAATTCTGCGTTGATCGCAAACAGAGCTGAAAATGTATAAATTAATCCATCGAGGAAATCATCTGTACACAATTACAACTCCTGTATATTGCAAATCTTGAAGTGCGTTCATCTACAAAGTATAATGGTACATATATGCAGTGGCACCGAGAGCCAACGCGGGCCCCCAGGGCAGGACATCATTGCGGGCCCCTTAATAAACAATGAGTCGTGAAAAAAATTGACATGGTCGCGGCTGCAGCCCCCCCCCACTTTATGCCCCCTTACAGATGCGCCCCCCCGGGCAATGACCCTCCCCCCTGCCCCCCTCCTCTCGGCGGCCCTGCATATATGTATAAAATTAATTACGCCTTTACTCTTTGTTGTTGTTTTGTTTTTTCCGTAGTTTTGCTTGACAGTTGGGGTCGCGGAAACTAAACAAGTGACCAAAGAAGTTGTCAAGCAAAAAAAAAAGTGAGAACCACTGGTCAAATCCCATGTTCAGGTCCATAATCCACGTTTAGTTTTGACCCCAATGTCTTCGATCTTGGTGACGTCAACGATGCAATTAAAACCATTGTTTTTTGTTTGTTTGTTGTTGTGAATTTATATTCACATTATCATTTAATTTTAAAGTCATGTCCTTTATTTTACTGTCTCATTGTAAATTATTCCCTGTTGCGGTACTGTAAACATTTATACAATTTTTTTTTTGAGGGGGGGGGGGGGCTCTGTTGAGAGGAAACATTATCTCTGTCACTGAGCCGTATAGAAAATATAACACCGGCCAACCGCTGGTTAGCACTTAATGCCAGTTGTTGTTTTGTATGTTGTGTGTCTGTGTGTGTGTGTATGTGTGTGTGTGTGTACGTGACTGTCAACCTATGGGGTATACCGAAACAGCGCTGTAACATTGTGACGAGAATGTTACATTTTGTAGGATCATACACGTTTAAGGGTATGTGTTTGGGGGAAGGGGGTGGTGGAAGGGTTGGTAACAATGCATCAATCCAGTAAAAATGCCTTCACCCCATTAAACGGTTGGTAATTATATCTTCACTTGATCCAAATTTTTTGTTTCCGATGTTTATTTATTTATTTTTTTTTATAATATTCATCAGATGAAAGAAATTGTGCATTGGATCCAAGATTTCTGATGACTTATTTTAATGGGGGAAAAAATAGTTCTGAGTGGCTGAGAAATTTTTTAAAACTCTTTCAGCTGCTCCCCCACCCCCCAACCCACGATCAGTGTTGACAGATTGCGCTACTTTATGCCAAATCGATCCATTTTATAGCCATGCGCGACAGAAAAAAGTTGAACAAAGAAAGAGATAAATGAGTGATGGAGGGGAAAGGGAAGGGGGGAGGGACGGATGTTCGGGGTCGGAGGTCTGTAGTCATAATCTCCGTGGGTCATGCATTGATTATCGGTATGGTGGGGGAAAAAGACACCAAAAAATCGTTCCATTAGTGGTTTATAGGATCTAAGATATTTCATCTCATCCTTACAGAGGACTGGAGAAAGGAACACACCTGCGGTTAACAATAAACACCCGACATCTAAAATAAATAAAGTGGATATGGCTACAAAGTAACAATTATTGACGGGTCGATACCGAATTGTTCAGATTCCCAATATAATGACATGATATCAATTGAAAGAATTATACATGGACTTTACATGACTTCAAGTCTACATTTTACTTTGTTGGAAAGATATATTTGTGTTGGGGGGGGGGGGGGGGTTACACTATATTTTGATTGGAAGAGCTGGGAGTTGGGTTTTATATTGTGAAAGAAGGGGTTGGGCTTCATGTTGTGAAAGAGGGAGTTGGGTTGTGTGTTGTGAAAGAGGGAGTTTGGTTTTGTGTTGTGAAAGAGGGAGTTGGATTTTATGTTGTGAAAGAGGGGTTGGTTTTTATGTTGTGAAAGAGGTGGTTAGGTTTTATATTGTAAAAGAGGGAGTTTGGTTTTGTGTTGTGAAAGAGGGAGTTTGGTTTTGTGTTGTGATAGAGGAGTTGTGTTGTGTGTTGTGAAAGAGGGCTTGTGTTGTGTGTTGTGAAAGAGGGAGTTGTGTTGTGTGTTGTGAAAGAGGGAGTTTGGTTGTGTGTTGTGAAAGAGGGGTTAATGGGGCATAGATCACGTGGTGTGTTCATGTTGTCACAGGTGTAGCCCGACAATTAAAAACAAATGGTTCGCTGTGTACACAGCCCTTGACGTCTTCAGTTTACATTGAAGATCTTGTTGAGGGGGGTCAGCCACACTGTTTGTACATGTGACCCGTCTCCTTTTGTTCTACGGTTCCGCTCCGCTTCAGTTATTTTTGTTTATCACGGGATTAAAAGTCTTATAAAAATGGTCATTTTTTTTTATTGCAATTTGAGATACTGTTGTAGAATCTATAAACTTTGGAGTTTGTTGGGCGGAACGCCCGCCCCTCCCCCTTTTCTCCTTTTATTCCACCCCCCCCCCCACCCCGATTGTCGGCATAGAAGTGGAGTCTAATTGCGCATTATTAGCCGCTATAGAGACACTAGACTTATGACTCTGGGAGCGACAACCGGCATTCGAGCCTGTAATGTCCATTTCCCTCCAACCTAAGCCCTGACCCAAGTCCACACTGTAAAAGATCTATTTTGTTTTACCATTATTTTATATTCGCTCTTTCTTCTTTGTATCATACACTTTGATTCTGGCCCAGTGATGACAGAGAAAATTTTGGTTAAAGAAAAAATAATTACTTTGTGTTACTTATGAACTTTTTTGTGTTTGTTTGTAGCAAATGGTCTAAAAAAATACCCCATTCGCAAAAATATGCGCGGCAAAAATGTGCGCGGCAAAAATGTGCGCGATCTCGGTAGAACTGTTCTGGTGCTCTTTATTATTTTTCTTTGCTCATCCATTTATCGCTTCTTTCTTGCCATCACTTATCTCTGCTGTCCATCCTGGTGTCACACCTGAATATAAAAACTAAAACCTCATCTTGAGATACACATCCCTGTAACTAAACCCCCAATATTTGAGATGCTAACTTCCTTTTCTAAGTCTCGTCTTACAATATAAAAAAAATATACAGATTGTAATAATACAGACTCAAAGCTGCGTCAGACTGCAGGACGTATATGTGTCAAAAGTTGATATTGTTTGTTGTGTACCGTTCTGCTCCACTTCACGCCTTTCATAAACTTGGGTGGTGGGTGGGTGGTGGTGAGACTAACTAGATCTCGACTATAACTTGAGTGATTACTTACAAGTTTCTTATTAAACCACCAACATCCGTCTTCTTTTTAATTCAAACATTGTGCTGTGCCGCGTCTTTGTATGTGGGTATATGTATGTGTGGGACAATATGTCTTTGTATGTGGCTGTGTGTGTATATGTGGGCCCATAGGTCTTTGTATGTGGGTGTATGTATGTGTGGGCCCATAGGTCTTTATGTGGCTGTGTGTATGTATGTGTGGGCCCATATGTATTTTTATTAGGATGTCAGAACTAATTTAAATTACAACGTGACATTGGAGATAGTGAGACGGTTTTAAGTTCTGAGCGTTGATCCGTTTTGCCGAGACTGCTTTGAGAGCCACTGTTGGTTGTGCCTGCACTCGTTTGGGACTCAAAGGTGATTGGATCATATTTTTTTTATTGTCGCCACAAGTAGACAGGCGTGTGTAAGATATTGTTTCATTTGCCGAGGGTACATAACTATGTTTCGAAATGTATTGTAGATTTCAGATTTTTTACAAAGACAGTAACACTTCATTATAGTGAACACAGTTGCCTAGAACTGTAGATCATAAAAGTAAACAAATAATTAATTTTCTCTACACGTATCATTTCCTTTCTCTAACTTCCTGTCTTTCACTCCTGATGAATTGGTCAACTGGCTTTGATAATTAATTCACATTTCTCTTGTTTCATTAACTATTCACGCATACATCGTATCTATGACTTAATGCTATATCCTAAGTAATGATAACTCCTTCCATCATTATATACAAATATCAACGCCTGTCTGAAGTTACCAAACGTTTACTTGGATGCTGAGCTCCCTAATTTAGCGATTTGACATTTTATTTTATAAGTGACCATTTTTAATGTTAAGTCAAAGAGAAGTTTCCCTCGACAAAACTCCTCGTCCATTTAAGTGTGACATTTAAACGGAGACACTCTCGTGTCTTGGGGGAGGTGGGGGGGGGGGGGGAAGGTCAACCTTTGAGTGTGTAGGCGGGGGTTCATCGAGTGCGCTATTTGGCGAGTTTGTTGTCGTCAGTAACTGCGAAGTTTCCTTTGACAGCCTTTCTAAGTGGTAGATGAACCAAATGTCATGTACCAAAATGTCATATCAGTCATCAAGTCATACATTTATTCCAAAAATGTAACTTCCTTTTTATTTTTTTTTAGTTTAAGATGTGATGAGATCAAGAGAAACAAATTGGATTAATCAAGATTATCAGATTTTTGTTTTCGTTCACTTAATCTTTGTATCGAGTGTATTAAGTAGCAGCGCGTGATATAAATAGCACAACACAATTGAATCTAGTCCGTTCTTTCTTTTATTTTTATCTATTTATTTCGACTTCTATGTATTGTTTCAATATTTTCTAGTAATTGCACGTTAAATTGTTTTTATCTCTTTGCTACCTTAAGCTGACCAATTTTCGATCATTTCCCCCCATCATATTTTGGAATGATTTATGCGTTAATACTGGAGTGGATTTATTAACTACGGGCTTCCGGGACCTGCCTTTTTTGAAAGCCCGTTCAAAGACGATTTGTATTTGTGTATCCCTTTTCTCGCCTTTATTTTTTAGGGGGGGGGGGTACTTCAGCCCCCACCCAGGTCATCAACCGACCTTGATCCGCCTGCACATCATTGTGTTACATATTTTTTTATCTTTTTTTTTTTTAAATTCAGTATTAGAGGGGTGGATTTTTTTTTTTTTTTGCTTTAAATTGTATATCGTATACAAAATGTGCAATAAATAGAATTCTTCGGCAGTTGAGGGGAAGGGGGGGTGGAAGCAATAATAACTATAGGATGGAAGGGGGGGTCTGTGGTAAGGGACGGGGCAAAAAGAATTTACTTGCTTCTATACCTGTCAATGTCACCTTGTTTATTTCCCGGGCCTGAGACAACGATCTTGGCAAACACCCGGGGAGGGGGGGGGATAGATATGGCAAATAACCTCACATGTGTGTGGGGGGGTTTATGTGTTGAGAGAGGGGGGGGGCAAACAATAAAAAAAAATCTAGTCATCAAAATGATTGTGTGGTTCTGGCACACACACACATACACGGCAGCAGGTTGTTGTATATATATTCTATATACCTCCGTGTGTTGTTTTCTTCACGGTTGACTGATCATTCTTGGACTACTTTTGGACTCAAGGCACAGTTCCTGGAGAATGATATTTTTTTTTTTGCCTCCCGTCACAGTGTCGCTTTACTACATACAAGTCAAGACTTAACCACATTCCCTACATTTTATTCGCTGAATACTGTATCAGAGGTTGTTTGTTGTTGTTGTTGTGTTGTTTACTTCCTCCATCTCCGAGTGCCGCCAACCACCACCCCACCCTCCACCCTCCTCACAGTTCGCGCCGTTGTTGTCGCCCGACAAAATGTCTGAATTCCCCGTATTATCTAGATCAGAGGTGCTCAAACCATGCACCGCTGTATATTGAACATGGTTCATAAGAATTGAATGAAGTGATTTTGTGCGTGTTTGTGTTTTCATTCAAAATAAATAAATAAGAGAGAGAGAGAGAGAGAGAACAACTAGTACTACTTGTACGTCATCATTTATTGTATAGAAACTTAAAGACTCACAATGTTAACGTTCGATTACTGCCATACTCTTAGAAAAAAAAATCAAAAAAGCTATATTAGGCTGCTTCTATATTTAGAACATTCGCTTAGCAACACTATTAATAATAGATGTTTTTTTTTAATGTTTTACATCATATTATCAATAAATAAAAAAAGAAACATTAACAGCATTGACCTTTAATGGAATGAAGACGTTGTGTGTGTGTGTGTGTGTGTGCGGGGGGGGCTATTCCTCTTCAAATAGACCGTGCAGTTGACCTTGCCAGACAGGATACATATAAGGCTGCATTAAGGAGAGTTTATTAACTTCAAGCCGTTTCTTCACACGGTGCTGTGTTATTGACCGCTAGGGACATTGTGCCGTAAATTACCAGGTAACAGATACCCTATGCGACCTGGTTCACGGGAAAAATTGAAGACGGCGATTCTCAAATTGATATGTGATGCGCTATTGAATGGCACCGATTGCGGAATTAAAGAAAAGGGGGAGGTGGCGTCAATATGCCATCAGGCCTGCTAAATTTTTCCAGAATAATAATTCAGAATTAGTTATAAAAAATATACCATATATTTAAACATAAAATAATCAACATTGGATACATAAAAGAAAGAAAAAATTCTAGATGTGTTACGTGATAACATTTTCTTAATAGGTCAAAAATATCTGTATAAAAATTAGCCTGATTGGCAGCCTTGTGTGCCATTAGCTATCGATGAAATCCCTTTTAAATAACCATATATATATATATAGGCTACACTTGTGAACGTGTGTGTGCGTGTTATCAGAATGTAGCCACTTACTTAAGTAATCGTAAACTTAGGTAGGGAACACAATATGTTACAATACAAAGACCCGCACAAACAAAAACTACTACACAGACCTTAATGCACGAACAGTTTTAATACAAGGAGGAGAGGAGAGGGGGGGGGGAGGAACTTGTTGATTGTTGGCTGGTTGTTGTTTTTTTTTTAATGTTCGTCTTTCAAAAAGGTTCCAATGTAACACAAAATGTAAGACATGAGTAACAAATAGGAAGTATGTCTCGAGCCTATGGTAGTTTCCTTGTATAACGATAGGGGCTGATTCATGTTGTACAGCAGTGGTCCCTGACATTTATTTCTCGCCACGGACCGGTCAGCGTTTGATAATTTCACCGCCGCCCACTGGAAGGAGGGAGGGGGGGGGGGACGTTGATTATTATTTCTCGTACGTGGAAAGTCGCACTATCCCGAGATAAATTAAAAAAAAAAAAGGAATGATGTTTCTTGGGCGGCCCCAGTACCATTCGTTCCGCGGCCCGAGGTTTGAGGACCACTGTTGTACAGGGTGGCTGTCAGTGAGATGACACGGAGACGGAATGAAGGGGGGGTATTTTATTTATTTATTTTTATTCATTTTTTTTTTTTAATTTGACACTTATTTGACCTAGTAATTTAAACATTATAATTAGCTGCTCTTATAAATAGACATGTGCCTAGAGACCAACTGCCTAGAGACCAACTGCATCATTCAAGTTGTTTTTTTTTATATCAAATCTTATGCTTTCGTTCCCGTTAGATACAATTCTCTTCCGTCTGTTCACTATTTGTATTCTGTTTTGTCAATTGAAAATGATGGTTGTTAAAACGGCTACAACACCATATTTAATGATAATTTATTTTTCAATATCTGGCAAACTTCTAATACAACATATTAAATGATAATTTATTTACAATATATCTGGCAAACATCTATAGCTACATATTTAATGATAATTTCTTTACAAAATACCTGGCAAACATCTATAGCTACATATTTAATGATAATTTCTTTACAAAATATATGGCAAACGTCTATAGCTACATATTTAATGATAATTTCTTTATTAAACAACCGACAAACCTTTTATAACAGCATGTTTAATGATTACTTTATTAAACAACAAATGACAAACCTTCTCTAACAAAGTATTTAAATTATTAATTTCTTCTTCCTGCGTCATTTCAGCCTACGAGTATCGCCAAGTCTAGTCCAGCTTTGGTCGGCGCCGCCAAGAGGAAAGCCAAATCTTCCATGGACTCTGTGGCCGCGGCGGCCGCTGCAGCTGCTTCGCTGTCCGCTGCCCACAGCCAGGACACGCAGAACAACCTGTTGATGATGGCCGCCGCCCAGCAGGGACTTTCCCAGCAGCAGCTACAACAGAGTCTCCAGCAGCAGAGCCTGCCCCACGCCTTGCAGCAGATGATGCACCAGCAGAGCTTGGCGTTGCAGCAGGTAAATATAGTGTTGTCAGTTAGCTACATGGTAGTGATTTTTCGTGCAAAATTATATATATATATTTTTAGACCTGTATGTTTTTTGATGATAATATGTTGTATATTTTGGCGGTGAAAAAAAAACAATAGTGGTACAAGTCGATATTTGTACTATTGAAACTTGTACTTAGAAAACCAACAAGCTCTTCTCTCAAGATATTGAAAAAATGTTTTCAGTAAAATTCTCTTTAGTAAATTCTCTTAGTTTGCAACATTTTATTACGTTGTAGGGGGCCCAAAAACAAAGCATTGAAAAATAAATAAGAAATGTAACCTTTGCCCTCTACATTTTGAAAAACAAAACAACACTAAACATGAAAACCATTGACTTTTACTCCCTCTAATAATTCTATAACTGATACACCCCCCTACATACACACATAACACTCATCTTTGTAGAAAATTGTCAAATTTTATTTCTCTTTAATTATTTACTAATCAAATAACAATAATATGTGCGTTATATAACAGATGCCTCACCACCATCACCCCTTCATTACGGATTACAACAGAAATCAACAAAATATAGGCTTTAACTCATACGTTCACATTTACCCGTTTAATTCACACCCACACATGTATGACTGTTTACAATAACTTGTCAGGTGCAGCAACAGAAACTTCACGAGCAGTTACTGCACTCGCTGAACGAGCAGCTCCAGATGAACCTCGTTCACCAGGCTCAGCTGTTGAAGGATCCTTCCGGAAAGAGCATCAAGTCTGGCAACCAGAACCTCCAGGCGCTACTCATGCAGCACCAGCAGATCATGCAACAGATCCAGCTGGTCCAGAGGCAGTTCGCTCTTGCCAGTGTCCTTCAACCGTTCGGCATGCATCAAGGTCAGTGCTCACTAGCTATATAACCATTGCTCGATTTACCGCCGGGGAGGAACTGTCATCCCCGGCTCTGGTTTATTCTTAAATCGAGCACTGTATATAACCCACACTCTACCTCACATGTAGCCCAATCTATTCATTGATAATGTAGGCCCCATTGGAGATATGTCTGATAACACTAATGGTTGCAATCACACAAATAGGAGCTATTAATTTGCAGCACCTTGCACTAAAGATAGATATATTTGATATTGAACGGCTCTTGTTCATTATCCGTTAACTATAAGCACATCTGAATGCATATCGGTATGTTCTTTTCATTTTTCATATCGGCTGTTTATGATCACTCGTCCTTTGGTCAGTGGATAGAAATGATAGTCTTTTGTTCAATTGCTACACACAATTTCTATCATCATGGGTTGTTTTAGAAAATGACCTATATAAAAGTATTCTTTACCGCTCGCTTCCTTTCTTCCTTCGTGTTCCACTTACTACATTAACATGTTTCAAATTCCACCAGTCAAATGTCCCCGGTGCTCCTCCTCATTTCATTTGTGTATCATTAACTGATTCCCCCTATACTAACTCCCTCATTCCTTGAACCTGCGTATTTGTATAAAACACACACACACACTGGGGTTTTTTTTGTTTGATCGTTGTTGACTCGTTTTCCCAGAGTTCTCATGGTGTCTTGTACCGTTTAGTTACTGTGTCTATAAAATTTGCGCCCTGGAATTTTTTTTTTTGTAAAGTGTTGTCTTGGGTGCGCCTTTTTTACCCCCTTCCATCCCCTTCCGAACTGCTCTGTTAACTCCCTTGTCGAAACTTAGAAGCGTTATTCCCAAACGTAGAATAAATAAACAAGAGATTGGTTACTTTCTCTTGGATGTTTGTATGCCAGATTTTTTTTTGTTGAAAAGTTTCAGCCTTCAATCTTTTTGTTTATTAGTAAACAACTCGTCCTTTTGATTTAAGGTCGTTTAGTTCATTTTGGTTTTTAATATGTCATTCTCTGTGTCATGTGTAAAATATGTATATGTACAATTGACTGTCGATTATATGACGTAATTGCATACCAGATAACTGAAAATACAGATATGACTTATCTATATACATAACGTTGCAAATGACACTCTTCTTTTCATTTCACAACTTCATTCTTAGTCCTCAATATTGACCATCTGAATTAGTTTAGAACCATCTGTTTTTGAAGAATAAAATGACAATTCATTTCTCGTGAAATATTATACATCATATAAAGTCATTTCATTAACTTTAAGTTGTTTTTTTAACCTTTTATTGGGTGATAGTAGTAAAAGTTTAAAGTCCCATCTACGTCATCGTTTACCACTGCGCCTGGTCACTCGCTCTTCATGGCCGGGCTTTAATTTAGTTGGCATGTAGAGAGCACCCAATTGAACTATCACTGGAAACGCTCTTCACGACCCTTTGAGTGCGCCTAACCTCTTGTTTTTATTACAATCCTCTCATTTCTCTTGTTCGTAGATTATAACGATATCAAAACTTGATCCATTGGTGTAATACATTAGTTACAATTATATATATATACAACCAAATCCTCCACCAAGGTGCCCTGCCATGATTTACAGGCTCGATCAAAGCAAGACTTACTTTGAATAGTCTCATCCTGAAATACCACCCCCCCTCCACTCCCCTCGCCCAGCCCTATCTGACCTGCACAGTCAACTTACAGCTGATGCTATTACTGTCCGCCTTCATTTCCCCCTCCTCCACATCTTTCTCCTTGGTCCAGTCTATAGGTCAGTAGTCGTCTTGTTGATTTTAATGGTCAGTCAGTTTATTTATCTCCTGTCGGGGCCCTGACGCAAGTCCCCCGGACGCTCTGTTTATTCAGCTTATAAGCTTAGCTGGCAATTTCGTCCTATTCTTGTCTGTGTTGACAGTCAGGCGCTGACTTCTACCCAAAGCTTGCAGTGAATGTTGTATAGGTATATAAGGACAAACACACAGTCGATGGATAGATGGATACATTTTACAGATATCTAGAAAACTAATAAAGGTACATAGCAGACAGGCGCTGCTGACTTCCACCCAAGCTTGTAGTGTATGTTATGTAGGTATATAAGGACAGACTCACTGTTGACCATAGAGGGAATGAATATATATATATATATATAGATAGATAGATAGAGGAATAGATAGATATATATATATAGATAGATAGAGGAATAGATAGATAGATAGAGGGATAGATAGATAGATAGATAGATAGATAGATAGATAGATAGATAGATAGATAGATAGATAGATAGATAGATAGATAGATAGATAGATAGATAGATAGATAGATAGATAGATAGATAGATAGATAGATAGATAGATAGATAGATAGATAGATAGATAGATAGATAGATAGATAGATAGATAGATAGATAGATAGATAGATAGATAGATAGATAGATAGATAGATAGATAGATAGATAGATAGATAGATAGATAGATAGATAGATAGATAGATAGATAGATAGATAGATAGATAGATAGATAGATAGATAGATAGATAGATAGATAGATAGATAGATAGATAGATAGATAGATAGATAGATAGATAGATAGATAGATAGATAGATAGATAGATAGATAGATAGATAGATAGATAGATAGGTAGATAGATAGATAGATAGATAGATAGATAGATAGATAGATAGATAGATAGATAGATAGATAGATAGATAGATAGATAGATAGATAGATAGATAGATAGATAGATAGATAGATAGATAGATAGATAATTAGTTAAGTACATAGTTATTATATATTTATATAGATAAATACAGTAAGTACGAATTTTGGGGTATAGTATTTGAAACCAGTCAATGTCATCGTAGAAGACCCTTTCGCCAAGTCTGATAGACTTTAATCCTATTAATCGTTGACTGTGTCAAACACTTCCATTGTTGTGTCTACAGGCGATGGGCTAATGCATGCCAACGTCTTGATGCACATCGTGTTGTGCACTTATTGTTTGTTTGTTTTGTTTTGTTTTGTTTTACCTTGATGAGGCTTTACGCCCAGCCGCACTCACGTCCTCGGCAATGGAAAGTAATGAAAGAAAAAAAATAATTCCAAACAAAACCCATCTAGTTGGCTGAACAACAACTTTTACATTAGTTTTATTTGTTTATAGGATGCGATGTGTTTGTTTATGTGCAATACACTCATGCACTCATCTAACAGTATTCTAACATAAGCAAACGGCAGTAGAAAAAAAATGTGTTCAGTGCTCCCTTTAATGCTGCGTGTTTATGCGCGCATAAAGTTTAGTTACTATTGTCATCTATAAAAAAATATACCGCCATCAGTGTTATTTTCTTTTTTTAATAGTGTAGCGCCTACATTTCGATACGCTACATAATTAAACACACAAAAATGGCGGCTTTCGGGAAAAACCAATTTTAATTGACGATGCGCATTCTGTATGATTTAGATTCTGTGGTAGCTTCTGCCAACTTTCAAACGTTTTTTTTAAATGTTTTTTTACACATTGTTGTTTGTTTGTTTGTAGTTCACCATTTGTTTTCATTTTGAAATAATGAGTGTATGTAATTTGTGTTTTATTTTTATGTAATATACAATCCACATCCCAGAATAGTTTTTATTAAGGATAGACCAATGAAGTATGTGGGCAGACTTAGCCAAAAGGAGACTTTTCCCATTTCAAATACCTAACAAATCTGATGCCATAGGGTCATTTTAACTATTGACACCAAATGTTTCTTAAAGTCTTAAGCTTATTGCCCCCAAAATCCTAATTGCGGTTTAATATTCTAATCGCATGAAATGTCCCTAAGGATAGTTACCTGTTTCGACTTGCAGCCAGTATAAAACTCTATTCACTGGGGCACAGCGTGTAGTAGTTGTTGTTTTGGCCATTGAGTCTGACAGATAGGATGAAATCCCAATAGGATTAGATATACACATTTGTGGCGTACATTAAATTAAAACTGTTACATGTGAGATTTATGATTAAAGTCTTATTTTCAAGCTCCCATTTCGAAACGACCTTTTATTATTTTGATACATTTTATATTGATCGCTGTTTGTTGAGTAATAGTCATATGGTAATTAGATGGAGGCTCTTTGTGTGTGTGTGTGTGTGTGTGTGTGTGCTTTCTCGTGTTAATCTCTTTTTTTTTTTCATAATCATCTTTGGGTAAGTGTGGCAAAACTAAATATAGAATACAGCACTTGTTTACACTTCCAGTCTTAACAATTTTTCCTTAAACTGTTAAAATAACCGACAACTTTATAGGATTTCGGAATTATTATTTTTTTCTTCTTTAGTGTATGTACCTTAAATGTTGGTAATGCGGTGCGCACATAGTTCAAATGACTAAATTGATCTAAAAATGTGTGAAAATTGCACACCGTCTCAATAAGGGGGGAAAAAAACCCACCTTCAAACGCTTCCAAACTTGGAAAGATAGAGTGAAAACAACTGTAGGTGCTGGGAAGGTTAGGGTGCAATTTTCTCATGGTTACGTTAAAACACAACGCACCGGAAGAGTTGTTTTTAAGTGACCAAAGTAACGACGTCTGCAAACGATGCTTGTTTTAAAAAAAAAAAAAAAATTGTCTTTAAGTGGTTGCAGGATGGGGGGGAACGTCGCAAAACGGGAAAAAAGGGAGGGGGGGGGAGATGAAGAGAGTTGGCGGGGGGGGGGGGGTGAGGGGGGTGAGTCCGGAGCTATAAGAAAAGCAGTCCGCATTTTTCTGCTGCAGAGTAAATTGTTATTTGTGTGTTGAGACAATCGAAGGGTAATTGCGGTGATTGTCGCTTCTTCCTGTACCGACGACGGATCTCGACTCTTCGCGTAACAACGCTAGGGGTTGAAGGGGGGGGGGGTGAGTTTGATGGTTTACCTTAACAAGAACAGGGTTTTAAGATTGGATGGGTGGTGGTGGTGGTGGGGGGGGAAGTGGCGGGGGGTGTTGCGTCTCTAACAACGTCTGACGCCCAGGACGCACGTGTTTAGGTGGTTGTGAATGATGCATGCCTTGGAGATAATGGCGCAAATAAAATGCTACAAGGTCGAGATCGAAGAGAACCCCCCCTCCCAATCTCTCCCCCCCCCCCCCCCGTTAACAAGGGGAGGGCATCAGAGTGCACCATTGACTGGAAGAGTTACTCACTTGGAAGTGAAGAGACACCAACAATCACACTTAAACGAAACAAAATGTTTTTTTTTCCCCCTGTATCATTTAAGTAGTAGCGCAATATATTGTCATAAATATGAAACACAAGTTACTAGTGAGCGTGTTTGAATGAAGTAGTCAATCAGTAAAACAGTGTCTTATCATACTAGTTATATTATATAAGGAAGAAATTTGGTTATTAGACCATCGCTGTACAAATTATGCTAGTAATAATCTGAAGAGTTCTTCCAGTGCACACTCCGACACCCAGAATCAGACTTTTGAAAAATCGCCAGCAGGGTGACCTTACGATATAGAGTCACCGTCCAGTATGAAACTGGTCAAATGATTCAAAACGTCCCATGTCTTTGGTTTGTGCTCTGCAATTTACAATTACGTTGCTGCTGGAAATTCGGAAACTCTTTGCAAGTTGCTTTAATATTGAATGTACTAGCGCTGTCTCGTTTTGTTCCTCGAGCACATATCGGTCTGCTGGCCTGACACACCCCTTTCACCTACGCCCTCCTTCATATAGCGATCGCTGCTACCTCTTGTACAAACAAAATTAACTATATATGTGTGTGAGCGTGCACGCGAGTAAAGTGTCTGTTTTTAAAGCTGGTTTTTCTACTTGCCTGCAATTATTTCCAAACAAAATGACACCCGGGGCTGCAGTGATATCATCACCCACCGATTTGCTTAGCTTGATTTGTTTGTTTTTTTTACGTGGCAGAAAACTATTTTCAAACAGTTATTAGAGTCAGTGTCGTTCGTCCTATTCTCTCACTTCTGTCACACTGAATGTTCTGTCACACACTCACACACACACACGTGCCTTGAGGTATGTCTGGCGTGAAACACACCTACGTTGCCACGCCTCTCTCCCCCTCCCCCCAACGCCCTTCCACCGATTTATCCCTACCCCAGCTATTTTTAATTGTCCTTTCATTACTCACGTCGAGATAATGACTGTGGCAGGGAGACAGTAATTACACGGGCTGCAGCTACCGAGGCCCCACCCCGACCCCCTAACCATCACTCTCCTCACACTCCCAAGGTGTTGATTTCTATTTGTTTAGAAATCTCTCCCCCTCCCCCCCCCACCCCCCCCACCCCCCTTCTGCATATTTTCATCTTGATCCGCTGCCAATGTTCTTGTACCGTAACATATTTTCGTTGACATCTTACGGACACAAATACACGTAAGTGCGACAGTACAAAATGCCAATAAGTTACAGTCGATGACGCATTGACTCGCCTTCCCCACCGCGTGTCTGTCCCTTAACCCCGTCCCCCCCCCCTCCTTCTTCCTCTCCTGCCTATATTTGTTGTTGTGAACTCTTGCAGGTCCAGAAACTGTCTTATTATTGATGTTGATCTTCTGGGATTGTCTGTGGGGAAAAAAAAACTTAAATAAACAAATGACGTGACTGTATGAAAGAGCGGTCTATTTTTGGGAGAAAGGTGACTGTGTATACATCCATGTGTATAATGAAAATAGTGTTGAGAAGGGTGACTCTATACATACAGGTGTATGAGGTAGATATTGCTGAGAAGGGTGACTATACATACATGTGTATGAGGTAGATATTGCTGAGAAGGGTGACTCTAAACATACACGTGTATGAGGTAGATATTGCTGAGAAGGATGACTATACATATATGTGTATGAGGTAGATATTGCTGCGCAGACGTGTTATTGAAATCATAGGTCACTGGTTCCCAAACTTTCGGCATCTGTGTACCCCTTTATTAATTTTCGTTATTTTCATTGTTTTGGCTTTAGCCGTGTAAGTTTACCAGATGTTCAAAGCCCAATGCAGAGCGTACCCCCGACAAACTCTTCACGTATCCCCTGGGGCTAGCGTACCACACTTTGGGAAACACTGACATAGATCATGCTAAACTGAAAATGTGATTGGTCTTCGTTGAGAAACCACGTCGGGCCTGAAAATAATTCACTGCCTGGGTCGTCCTAACAGCATTATGGGTAAAAAAAGAAAAACCCTGACGACAAACCAATCACAAGAATGAACAACAATGGTTATATATCATGAGGCGCATATAGACGGCCATGCCGATGGCGTTGTGTGGTACATCTTAACTTGACCGAGAGAGTGTCGTTTAAACAATCCTACATAGATCTCATTTAAAGATATGAACTAGTGTGTGTTTACTTATCATTGCATGGGGTCTTGGGATGAGAGAAGGGGGGGGGGGGTTCTGACCGACACTAAATGACGTGTGCATTTTTAAGACTATCAAAACTATCACCTCAACTATGTCCACGTTATCTGACCACTCTTTAATTTTGTAGCTGTCCTCTTCGTGTCTCTTATTTTCGTTCTCAAGAGTGAAGTGGGTCGTTCGAAAAAAAAAAGCTTTCCCTTCTTCTAAGTTCTAGCGAGTGTCATGTAAAAAAAATATATATATATAAAATGTTTGAACTACTGATGGACTTTCATTTTTAAAAGCGTGTCCAGTTCAACTAACGATCCACCACTTGCGGACACTTCGGAGAGCTCTTTTAACAGATGACACCGGGGGGTGGGGGGAATGACCCGGTGTTAGGAGGTAGATAGAAGTCAGTTGTCAGTTTACTTGAATTGATCTCATTCTGAAAGTTGAACAGGAAAGGAAGTGTAGGGGGGAGGGGGGATGAGAGAAAGAGAGAGAGAGAGCATACGTTGCAGCTATGCATCAACAGTTGCATTTAAGATTACCAAGGTACTCAAGCATGTTCCTGCATTGTAATACCAAGAGTTTAGCAAACTTCACTGAAATTAGATTTCAAGAAAATAAATTGAATACAAAAAAATTTAATACATTTCCTATGAGCGCTCCACGCCACCTTCTTTATTACCGGAAGTTATTGATATAGGCTGTTAGTTATTATTTATCCTACACAGATAGGATTCATTTATACATATGTTTTTGCCAACCCTCAAGAAAAAAAAAACAACACAACAACAGTATCTATTATGTACATTCAGGTCGACAGTCGAGCGCTTTACCACACGACCATCCGTCCCCAGAATTTTAAATTTATAAAAATCGCCCACCTAAATGGGGAAATTTTTAGGTTTTGATGTAAATTTAAAGTAGAGTTTCTTTTATATAGCCTGTACCTTTACTTTTCTCGACAAATGTTGGGTACCCATGTGTATATATATATTATTTATATTATGTAAAGTTGCTTATTCAGCAATTATAGCTAGGCCTACAAAATTTTTCGATGTTACATAATGTTACATATGAATCATCATAAGAAAAGTATGGCGGTGTCCTATGACATAACTTTTTTTTTTTATTTTCATCGTATGTAACCGATTTCCCCTGTCACTAAGACATACCTCACGTCCTAACTTACAAAACATCATCAAGGATGTTGAAGATGTCCCAAACATCATCAAACAGTTTAATGATGACCCCCCCCCAAACATCATCAAAGATGTTAATGATGTCCCAACACCAACAGATGATGAAACAAAACAAAGCTAACAAACACAAACATCTTAACAATTCGTTCTACCTACTTTTTTTTTTCTCGATACTTTCAATGTCTTCCAATTCACACCTCATATTCTGTAGAAACTGTGTTCTTGTTAATGACTTGTCTAATTCCCTGTCTTACTTTTATTTATTTTTTCTGCCTAAGTAAATACTAAACTATACATTACTATGTTGACCATTAGATAATACCGAAGTAGACACACGTATTTATTCAACATTAGGGGCACTAATGAAAAAGTTGGATTTTTTTTTTTTACTTTATAATAAGTTATTTACTAGGGGGGGGGGGGAATCCACTTTTGGCTCTAATATGAAGAAACACAAACACACTCACACAAATACACACACACACACATACACTCATGATATATCCCAACGTTAAGTCCATCTTTCGGCTGACCGTCCCGTATAAAACAAACGATTCGATCCGGAAAGTCTGGAAATGAAGCGATCTCCATTCCTATCAGAGGGTGGTAAACAAGGCCAGTGTCCTGGAGAATAAATAGTTCCTTGGATTCTCTTAGTTAATGCGAAAGTTAATTTACTAGGTGGACAAGGGTCAGTTGTTGCCCTCCTCCCCCCACATCCCTCTCGCGAGCTGGCTGATGGACGGCTTCAAGCGTGTGTAGACCTTGTTGGATATAGTGTGTGTGTGTGTGTGCGCATTTTTAGCTGATGGTTAGGGTGACACGGTGACTTCGTTGAGTAAATTCCAGTATTCGACCGTCCAGGGCTCACAGTGCTCACCAAAACATGTGCTGCATCCACCACCACCACCACCCCCTTCCCGCAGTGGCTTAAGAATCGCCCCACTGGTCGCTCTATTGATATAAGATCAACAACGGCCCCACACACACACACACAATGTAAACCCTGAGAGCTTGTGATATCTACACAAATGTCCCCGTGTAATGGAGAAGGCTGTACAACATAGGTGACAGTCAAGTAAATTGATCCTTGCTGCTCTCTAGACTATATATATATATATATATATATATATATATACAAGTAAAGTTTCCTTAGCCCTAATGGGCCATCGGGGCAGATGAAGTGTAGAATTCATCAGCCCTAATGGGCCATCGGGGCAGATGAAGTGTAGAATTCATCTGTTTCTATAACCTCGGCATATGAAGAGATTGTGTGGTTAGCACAACGCCCAGCCGCCTTTACTTCCCCAACTTATGTCAGGTACCCATTTAAAGCTGGGTGGACTTGTGGGACGACTTTGCACCAAATTTCACCTGGAAAAATTCCATGGGCCTCACCGAGGATCGAACCCAGAACAGTCGAGTATCTATACCACTCGGCCATCCGTCCCACAGACTATATTATACATGTATTTATATCTTGCAGAAGGCGACTGCAGCTCCTCGACGACTTCGTGTGCCTTTCCCAGTCCCTATGAACCGGTTGTTATCATCACTGATTACTTTTATTTATTCGACTATATCAAAGATCGGGGCGCGGCTCTCGTTGACCTCGAGCTTTTTTTGCCCTCCACACCCCCCCGGCCTACCTTTACTCCCCTCGACTCCGGTACTATTAAGGCCGCCTCTGTCCTGTCCCTGTACTCCTCCTGCTCATTACGTCAGTGGCTCAAGATGAAAAAAAAGTTGTGGTAAACAGTGTTGATCAAAAATAAATTGTTCTGTCTGTTTATAATTTGACTGTTGTAAGGACACATATTTCATACTTTAATCACACCCCCCCCTTCTTTTACATTCTCCGGTTTTGGCTGTTTTTCTTTTATATCGAGAAGGCGCATAATGAGTTTGTGTGTGTGTGATTGTGAGTGAGTAGACGCGTGATGCATGATGCTATGAATAATGTCTCTCTCAATTTGCCCGGATTAAATCGTCTTATTTACTTACTAATGTCTGTCGTTAACGAGGACAAGAGATGTGGTGCTCACGTCAGCGTGACGGAATCAGCAATGAACATTCAAACATATCCTCGCGTTTCCCCCCCCCCCCCCCCCGTAAAATACAACTTGCATATATTGTGTATACATGCACGGTTAACTAGAAAGGGAAAGTTTGTTTAGTGCTGTGTGTGTCAAAGAGATTTATCATGTTTCATTAAATTGATCTTTTAAGCTTGTTGAGTTGTTATTATTATAAATATGCATTGGCTCATCATCAACTTATGATGATAGCTCGTTTTACTGGTTGGCGTTTTGTTTGTTGGTGTACAGTTTATTTAGTTATTTTTTTACTGACGACTTTGACGCTGGAATATAATACATGTACTGTTTTGTTACGGGCGTAATTTAACGGTTTATAGACAGCGAGGTTGATAGGGAACTCGACTCATAGGCAAAGGTTACATGGATCATCTATACGTGGTACAGCCAAAATATATTCGCCGGGGACTTGGAGATGAAATGGGCGCTACCAATTGTATAAGCCCACAAAAAGGACGTACGAAAGCAGAACAGATATTTGTCTGTTGATGTGGCCATTCCCCCTCCCCCCAAACGATCATATCCGTTAAGAGTTATAAAAAAATGTAAACATTTTAAAAAATTAAGTTAGATATTTAGTTCCGTGGAGTCGGTGCGAGGGAGCGGGAATACAGCACGATATAGTTCAGACGTGGGGCAAACTACGGGCCGTCAGGTTGTTTGATCCCACCCGCGCTCTGCTCATCGCCTCTTGTTCACGTGACGAAAATATTTAATTTCTGTTTTTTTTTCTTACCAAGCGCACTGTCCGTCTTCTCTATGTCCGGCCCTTCTGTGAAATTTAAAGACCCCCCCACCCCAATCGTGGCCCGCGGATTAAAAAGTTTACCTATACCTGGTGTATCTTAACTTAGTCCAGGCCAGGCGCTGACAAAAAAATAATATGGCGTAAGTCAATCGAACCAAGACATTTAGGTTTGTGGGCAGCTGTGCTAACCGTTCCACCACAAAGTCTAACTGTGATTTGTATAATTTATCTGCACATTTTTTAATGGGTATTTTGACCAGATATTCTGCCCATCTAAGTATGTATCTTATGTTTAGTGTGAGTGCCTAAAAGTAGCGCTATGTGACCACGTGACGGTTAGGTCATAATGCAACATAGGCACGTTTTCGCCTCTAGCCCCGATAGAGCTGTCCACTTACTGGTTGTGTCCATTTTTAGGAATGTCGTAAGGACACTGTAAAACTGCCCCAAATAGTGGTCACTTGTCAACACTTCATCCTTCCATCATATGAATGTTTAAACTGTAGACACCCTCAGAGGCGTACCTAGAGTTGGGGGAAAGGGGTCCAAATTCGAAATATTAAGTACATTATCTCATGTCATGGTGTTGAATGTCGAAATGCAGGGGCTTCAAAGAGTTTAAGCCCCCGGACCCCCAGATCCCTAGGTTCGGCACTGGATACTTTCTACTCCTATGAGATGTCTATATCATCTTTCAAAGTAGATCTGACCTGTCCCCTCTCTTTTCAATATATGTATCTCTGTATGTATCCCGGACAAACAAATAAACATACTCACCCGACTCGACCCACGCACCCCCTCCCTCCCCCAACTGAACGTTGTACTGATCTCATAACATAAGCCACCACTGTGTTTATCTGCCGGCTTCCCTAACATGGACAATTAATCGCATCGCAGAGTCAGTCGGTGTTGTCCATCGTGAGTGCCATATATGTTTATTTAGAACCCAGTCAGTTCAAGCTGCTGATTTTATTCTAGTTTTTCACGGCTTGTTTCCGTAGTTACGAATGTGTTTGTCCCATACAGTGTTATTTTTGTATCAAATTGATGACAACATAACTGTCAACAATCACACGTTGCATATTTAAACCCGCTCATAGTAGTCGCTTCCTTACTGTGTTTTGATTTTTTTTTTATGTTTTGTTTCTTCTCTTTCTATAATCACGTGTGCACATTGTCACAGTTGCCTACAGATTCGAAATTATTATTATGTGTTAGTCTTAAAATGAACTAACCACGAGTGTAAGAACCTAATCTCGATATTACCTTATCACGAGTGTACGAACCTAATTTCGTTATTACCTAATCACGAGTCTACGTGCCTAATCTCCACATTAGCTAATCACGAGTGTACGAACCTAATCTCGTTATTGTCTAATCACGAGTCTACGTACCCAATCTCGACATTAGCTAGCCACTAGTCTACCTACCTAATCTCGACATAAGCTAATCACTAGAGTCTATGTACGCATTGGTGGCACAAACTTGTGGGTCTTGCTGCCTGACATAGACACTATCTTAGCACGAGTATACTCTTCTAATTTAGATCAATTTCGACATTACCTAATCGTGATTAAGCTAATCTTTGATATACGTGTTCAATTCGGACATAGGCTAAACATTAGTATACGTGCCTTGTCTTAAGATTAGCTAATCATTACTAGGTTATCCCTGATTCTCCAGACTTCTCTTTATGTATTTATTCACGTATTAGACATTGCCTAACTCAGAACATTATTTTGATCAATATATATATATATATATATATATATATATATAATATATATATATATATTGTAGAAATCACACATGCCAGTTCCTCAGCATCACCAATTCCAATAGTTCTGAGATGTTTTCTAACATGAAACAAATAATAATAATATTCTTTAATACGATACCCACCAACTGAATTTTCTAAACTCCAGATGTTTGCTCGGACTGTTTGTAGGGAAGAGAGGGGGGTAAAAAAATCAATTTTGTGTGTATACCCTCTATGTGGGTCGGTCCCACTTACCCATCCCCAACCCCCCACAGATATCTGTTTCATTCCACCTTAGTAAATAAACAATATTATTTTCTGGATCTCCTTGTCACCACCTCCCCCCACCCCTTTCCCGTTCTATTTTTTTTTTCTTCTTCCTCTCCCGCCACTTAAAATGTTCTTCCATCTCAGATCTAGGAAGTCTGTCTTTTGTCAATAGAGTTGTGCCGCTTTGATGTCATGTGTACAAATATGGGGCGCCGGGTTTTTTTTTATATTTCTTTGCGCCCCCATCCCTTCTCCGCCCTTTTTTTTTTTCATTTCTGTTTTATTCTTAACCAATGATTTCTTTCTGAGTTATTTTTTGTTCTTTTACACCTCCCCTGTCTCCCCCAAATCCTTTTTTTTTTTGTATGCAGATTGAAGAGAAAAACAAAACAATTCAGTCGTTTGATAAAGTAAACCAAATAAACACTTGGAAAAGGGTGGATGTTGTCAAATGAATAAAAACACGCGCACAAACACACACACACACACGCGCACACACAAACACTAATGCGCGCACAGCCAGTTTTCTTTATAGTTGGCAACAATCTGCAGAAAATGCCCTTTTATAATCTGTGAGCGTGATGTGTGTGTGTAGTAATGAGTCGAAAGACCGATCAGGGAACTCAAATCTACAAACACATGACTGTACAGACATCTTTCTTTGACAGTGTATGATTGTACAAATGTGTACGATTGTATGTACATGTTCCTCTAACAGTCCTCGATTGTGCATATGTTCCTCTAACAGTCTACTATTGTACATACATGTTCCTCTAACAGTCTACTATTGTACATACATGTTCCTCAAACAGTCTACGATTATTCTAAACTCCTATCACTTGTTCAAAGCTACCGGCCATTGTTATGACCCCCGTAAGACCAAGTTATGAGGTTCGATGCTAATTGTACGTCTTGTTGATATTATGGTTGACCCTCCATCCTTGAAGTTTCATCAAATTCCATTTTTAGTCATAATAGAAAATTAGACTGAACTTACTTTGTGTTCAATTGGTCGCTACAGTATGATGATTAAAGTATTTTACTTACAGTATTAAACTTACAGTGTAATAAAACATCAAGAAGTATACAGACAGATACTTCATCTTTCCTCAATTTTTTTTTTGTTGATTTTTATTTCATAAAAATACTAATGTTTTCACCTGTCAGAATTATCTTTCGAAGTTTTTAATTTTTTTTTTCATTTTTTTTTAAATGTTGTTATTGTGTCACCAATATTATAAATATCACTATTAGTAATACCTTGGCCAATTTGAAAAAAAAACAAAAAACAATAGAACAACTGCTTTGCTATTCAAGCAGCGCTCCACTTGAGTGTGTCTGATATGTTACATCTTCCTATTTATGTAAAAATCGGTTGTAATGCATTACATATACGCTTTCCAGCCATACAGATCGCTAGCACGCACGCACACACACACAAACACACATGCACGCGCGCGTACATCTTCAGAACCAATATCATATTCTAGCATCCAGACCAATAATCTTGGTGTAAACATAGGAACCTCTTTCAGGAAGTGCTGCCCGTCTCTCTGTTAAGCATCCGGTTCAGTATATCCATCTGATGAGGGCGGGGAGGGGGTGATATTTATCGGTGCTTTACATCTTGCCAGGTCTTTCTGTTCAACCTCTCAGCACTTTTGTCATTACAATGACGTAATAATTCAAAGGTTTCTTTGGTCACGCGCATGACACTCTCTCTCTCTCTCTCTCTCTCTCTCTCTATATATATATATATATATATATATATATATATATATATATATATATATATATGACTAGTCACAATACATTGTTGTGTTGGTAAATTATCTTCAAAATCTCTATAAAATTTAGTTTGCCTAGTGTTGATTTTAGTAATTAAATATTCAACACTTCATTATAAACTTCCAAAAAAAAAAACACGTACGTCTAGAACAGTGGGTCTCAAACTTTAGTGATTTTACTCCCCATTTAAGCACCTTGTTTATTTTCACATAGACAGAAAACAGGTTTACGTGAAGTAAAAATCTGAAAAAAAAAACAACTTATATATTCAAGATAAGTAATTATTACAATTTTATGACATCCCCCTCCCCCCAACCACCACCACCACACTTAAAAATCAGTTCAAGGCTCGCCAGTGTGTCACGACCCATACTCTGGGAACCCCTGGTCTAGACAAACAATAGTAATGCAGACATCTTGTCTATTTCAACACCAATTGAAAATCTTATAAATGTGCATTCTCTTTAATTGTGTTTAAAAAAAAAATCGCCGTGAATTACATATTCGCCCACTTGAAAAAAAAAAAGACAAAAAAAAAAATTCTTTATACATCTTTTCATTTTACCTGGCGCATGGACCATCCTTTTTAATTTCTTTTTTTTTTTTAATTCCCTTTCTCTTTCTACCTTGAGCAGTCTTTTTCGTCTCCAACAAACACCAGACTATAACACTTTGAAGTCACCTCCCCTTTTTTTGTATACTTTCCTTTAAATCCGGGGCCCGTTCTAAACAAACAGGCGTGGACACCAGAGCACAACCACACCGCCAGTTGATACTTAGAACTTAACACACACACTCACACACACACACATATACATACATATACACACTTACATACATACATACACATATACATAAATATACATACATACATACACACACATACACAGATTTACTTTATTTTTATTTCCTTTACAAGTACACACACACACACATACATACACACACATACATACATACATACATACATACACACACACACACGTACGTATGTATGTATGTATGTATGTATGTATGTATGTATGTATGTATGTATGTATGCATGCATGCATGCACGCACGCACGCACACACACACAGATTTACTTTATTTTTATTTCATTTACAAGTACACACACACACATACATACACACACATACATACACACACATACATACACACACATACACACACACATACATACATACATACATACGCACGCACACACACACACACACACACACACAGATTTACTTTATTTTTATTTCATTTACAAGTACACTAAAACAAGTTGTGTTTATATGTGCCTGTTTGATTTAGAGGAGTTCGGGGGGGGGGGGGTATTAATAGGCACAACGTGGTGTGAGGGTATTGGGGGGAGGGGTAAGATGACGATGAAGGGGGTAGGGAGGAGCGCATTAAGGGAAATCTTGGAAGTAGACATTGTCAGATGCAGTGCGAATATACCGGCAGATGACAAGGGGTTGGGGTGGGGGGGGGGGGTGGTGGAGCAGGGTAATCTAAATAAATAGGGCGTGTTGGAGGGAAGGAATTGGGTCATGGGTCATTTCTAGTGAGAGGAAGGGAGAGAAGGAAAAAAAAAACTCACATCGAAGATGGTGTGTTGTTGAAGGAAATGTTGAGGGGGGGAGGGGGTATATTTGTTCTCTTATGACGTAGATGCAAAGCTTTGCGTTCAATTTTGTTGACATTTGGATGCACGAGTGTGTATTTGTGTTGAGTGGATGTGTGTGTGTGTGTGTGTTAGAGAGAGAGAAAGAGAGAGAGAGAGATCCGTTTGCTGGGCTGTCAGGACTAAGACGGTGATACAATCCTAAAGATTGTTCAAATAAATGAAAAACGTGATTGTTAATGTTGTTCTCTCCCCCCCCCCCCTCCTTTTTAAGAAAAAAAAATATTTTGAATTCAATATGCAGCATAAAGGCTGAATCTTTATTTATTTATTTATTTACAGGGGACGGGTGAAGTAGTGCACAAATCTGTAGACTTTCAGTTTTATGAATCCCGACAATAACAAAATATATCAAATAAAGAAACAATGCCGCAATGAAAGTCGATCCCAGGTTGTGGAAGCGAGCAGTACATTTAAATATTCTGACGTTATAAAAACAACAACAATGGAACAACCAGTCATATTAAAAATAATAAATTGTTGGATTTATTAATCGAATTAAAACGGAATGTTCTTTTTAAAACCAAAAATACACACCTGTAAATCGGGGCACATAAATATATAAAGAATTTTTTTTTTTTGTAGAAATTATAACTTTATTTCTGATTCATTAGTTACAGGGGTCACCCACCCCTCAACCACCCCATTGTTCACAACTCCGGGATATATTAAATATTGGCGCACTAATTACCATTACTCTATTTCCCCGCATTAATCACACGAGATCTATTTCTGTGATGCATAACGTTGGGCTTACATCCCGCAGATTGTCAATTTAATGTAGGAAAATGAAGGTTGGGGGGGGGAGATAATCTATTTCATTTCTACTTATAAATTCTAAGAATCCACATATTTACAATTGATTTCTTTCTACAACAACAACAACAACAACCTGTTCAATACTAAAAAAAAAACCGGTTCCCTTGTTGTTTTCAATTGCACGTAAAACTTGTTATTTCGTGTTTTATTCAGTTAACGACTATTCCATTTTCAAAGTTTTATTCGCTAACATAGAAACAAGTGTTCCAAGTCACAAACCTAGTAACAATGCTATTTTTTTTTTTAAAGCACATAGATGATCTTCGTCAGTTGGCCATCAGTCGCTTCCATCCACGAGAAATCTTGACCACATAGTGACTCCTTTAAAACCCAATATAGTCACCACAAAAAAAAAACATGAAAAATAATAATATGAATACAACCATGAACTGGATTGGTCGTTTTTTGAAGATTCGGTAACACTATATCTTGAGTGAACTGGTGGAGGTTTGCTTGTCGGTCCAATCTGCATGCTTTAGGTTATGGGTTCAAATCTCTGCTGACCTCGTCTCCCGTCTATGCCTTACTTGGCACGTACAAACTAAATGTGAAAAGAATACTTCACAAAACCGTTCAACTAGTGGTTTGAGAGTTAAACATCTTATCTTATCCTTGCACGGACTTTAATCAACAATCTTCACGCTGGAGATATCTACATGTGTATACACATGGTCGTGGGACGGATGGCCGAGTGGTGTAGATACTCGACTGTCGACCTGAGAGTCCTGGGTTCGATCCTCGGTGAGGCCCATGGAGTTTTTTCAGGTGAAATTGGTTACAAAGTCGTCCCACAAGTCCACCCAGGTTTAAATGGGTACCTGACATTAAGTTGGGGAAGTAAAGGCGGCTGGGCGTTGTGCTAACCACACAATCCCTTTATATGCCGATGTTATAGAAACAGATGGCCCATTAGGGCTAAGGGAACTTTACTTTTTTATACACTGGTCCACTCTTATTATAAGTGCATGTATTCAGAGGCGGCTTCAGCCTTTTCGCGGGGCATAAGGCGGGTATCGAATGCGGGGCCAGGAACAGTTGTTTAATTTTGTTACAGTTAGGTAACCAAAACACGTCAAACATGACCAAACCCTTCAGAGGCGGGGCCTGGGGCTATCGCGTGTAGGGCCGCCACTGCTGTAATTTTTTTTTAAGTATTCTTCTCTCAAGATGTCACTTAGACACACTTCTGTCTTAACTTGGTAGCCATCTTCTTGATGAAAGAAAAATATCTTTTTTTTAAAAATTAAACTCGTTCGTCTTCTGTTGTAAGGGGGACCAGTCTCTTTTTAATGCTTTGCATCCTTTTAAAACCTGGTAAATACAAAATAAACACAGTGTGAGGGAGGGAGGGAGGGTGTGTGTGGTGTAAACTATAAGCAAGCAAAAGGTAGGCGGAGGGCATAGAGTGCAGCGTCAGGAAATCCCGTCATAGTCACGGCCAGACTCAGATGTCAAAGTAATCCGACACTCTTCTTCTTCTCCCAGCCAACAACTCAATACCCTGATTCGAGTCACAGCCGTGGCGCACCGCGTAACCCCCTCCCGCCTTTTCCCGCCACTTTACTGTAAACGCTCATCTCGTATGTGCGAGGATTTCTGGTGTTTTTTTTTTCACCTTCGTATGCACGAGTGTGATTTGCTTCGGCTGGTACTGTGGCGAGGGCTGAGCGTTTCTTTTGTGAGAAATTAACTTATTTTAGACTTAAAAAACAAAGTGACGAGCAGGGGTGGAGTGGGGGGTGTGAGTTTTATTTTTGGTACGTCTTTTGCCGGAACGCTTGCAGTCAATCTTTATTAGCCCGGGCTGGTCTGTTCAATGATGCGTGGCGTTCGGCTTCGCTGTCATCGTATCGAAGTAATGTTAACTTTAAATGCAACGTCATGTTATAGTCTGTTCAAGTAATGTATATCGCATAGTGTGACTTCTCGTCATGTTTGTGTGCCTGCTTATCACACTTGATAACAGCAGATATCACATCATCAGAATGAGATGCAAATTTCACTATCAAAATACAAGTCTGCTTTACTCGGATGGCCGAGTGGTGTAGATACTCGACTGTCGACCTGAGAGTCATGGGTTCGATCCTCGGTGAGAACCATGGAATTTTTCCAGGTGTTATTTGGTGCAAAGTCGTCCCACGAGTCCACCCAGCTTTAAATGGGTTCATGACCTAAGTTGGGGAAGTAAAGGCGGCTGGGCGTTGTGCTAACCACACAATCCCTTTATATACAGAGGTTATAGAAACAGATGAATTCTACACTTCATCTGCCCCGATGTCCCTATAGGGAGGGCTAAGGGAACTTTTATATAGACAATAGTAGGTTATATACAAACGGAAATATATATATATATATATATATATATATATATATATATATATCCATCTAACTATTCTGAAGGGCACCCAATTACCTAAAGTAATTTGGTAAGTGGATAGAAAGGGGGAGGGTGTAGTAAAGATTTAACAAGTTTTGTTTTAAAGATCTTCGTGACCACAGTCTCGTTCGAGTTGACATTATAAAATAAAATTTTAAAAACCCTCGACGACTCCTCCCCATATGGATAGAATCAACACGAGTTGAGACAGATTTGACTGGGAACATCAACACAGAGGATGGTTTTAAAGTTTTATATAAACTCATGGAGAAGTTGAATTGTTTCTCCACGTGCTTGTGTCACCATGGTAACGTCACGAGTAATATGGACACTTTGTGTTTTTTGTCTCTCTCTCTTTGTTTGGTTCCAGTATTCGTTTGGTTTTTATTGAATTGCCAGCATCGAGGATTGTGTGTGTGTGTGGGTGTATTTCCAATACATTTTTTTTTAAGTCGAAGTTTTAATCCAGTGCTTCTCAAAGTGTGGGTCGCGACCCACCCCAATGGAACGTGGACGAATTCTGGGTGGGGCGTGACAACTCGCCTTGAGTGAGTGTCTGGACGTATCGTGGAGTTTTGTTACAGTAAGATAACAAACTAAATCTCTATGAGTGGGGGCCACCGTCAGGCGCGGACCTGGGGCAGTCGGGTTTTTTTTTTGCCCCTTACCTCCCTAGACATTTACCCGCCTTTAAGACCGGTACTGACATACTTATCTTTAAATATTACGGACAAGGGAACGAATGGATGCCATTTGTATGTACAAGGCCCATTTATTTGTTTTGCTTGCCCCATCCTTTTGTGTGTGTTAAACTGAATTTTTTTTTATTCCCTTAACCGATGTAGTTTGTTGGGGGCAGGGCCGCTTTATCATATCGGCACAGTAGGCACTGTACAGGGCCTACGGAGTTTTCAAGGGCCTACGAAAGCCAAAATGGCAAATAAGTGCCTGTGCATTCTTGTAAAATATTTTAAAAAATGAAATCGGGGAGGGCCTACGACTTTGAAAGTGCCTAGGGCCTACGATGACCTTAAAACGGTCCTGGTTAGGGGAACGGACGGACACATCAACCGATGTACTTCCATACGTCCTATTTGTGGTCTTTTAGACTTGATGGCGCCCATCTCATCTCCAAGTCAGCAGGCGAATATTTTTTAACTTTAACCTGGGGTTGAACCCTGTACCTTTTAAATGTGAGTCGAGTTCACTATTGACTTCGCTTTATTAACCATGAAATTATTTAACGTGATATTATTAACCATGAAATTGTTAAACATGAAATTGTTAAACATGATTTTATTAACCATGAAGTATTAAACATGATATTAAACTTTCACCTGACGTTTCACCCATTCATTGAATGTTGTTGAGCAACTCGTTCGGATCTCGAGTCGCCGTTTTATTTCCCTCGCTTGTGTTTGCGATCTGGGAAATTTGCTTATTAATTGGTCCACTGAAGTATTCTACTTATTTGTTGTATTTAATATGATGAACAAACAATTTGTTTGTCACTTACGCATCCTGATGGTATGTATGATGGTACAAACAAACATTAATTAACCAATCAGTAGTTTCAACGAAGGTGGTGTTAATGATGTGATGACATAAACTTATGACAGGTCATTCTTTATATATATATATATATATATATATTGTTGCCTACTTTTTTTTTTTGAAATTCACCTCATGTGTTGTATTCAGGAGAGGCGGCACTGTAGGAGGAGTGGGTGGGTGGTGGTCATAGGCGGCAATGAGGTATGCAGATTGTTTATCAGTTCCACTGGTCGATGGAACATGTTTTTTTTTTTTAAAACTGTGAGAGCCTCGCCCCAAGATAATGTCCACCTTCCTGTCTATAAACCATGTTGTAGTAGTAGTGGTGATGGTCGTCTCCTACCTACCCCGCCACCCCTTCCCCCCAGCACCACCATATTTCACCATGTGGGGGGGGGGGGTCAGCCTTAGATAAGAGACGACGTTTACTGTCCCATGCCGTGTTTGTCCCTTTTGTTGATGTTTTTCTTTTGTTTACCCCCCCCCCTTTTTTTTTTTGTTTAAAGCGCCCCCTTCCTCCCCTTCTCTCCACCCTGTCCAGATACAGTATGTCATGTCTTTAGGTAAACACTGATAAATACTGTTAGTCGCTTTGTGTGCTTGTCAAATTGGAATTTTTCTATAAATGAGGAAAAACAAACAAACTTTTGGTGACTGTGAAGATAGCTGGTAGAGAACCAAGGGAGGTTATTGTGACTTGTTATTATTATTGTGGTACTTGTTATAACATTTCTAACTGCGCCCCTTTGTTTACTGTATATTTTCGAATCGTATACAACCCCCCCCCTCCCACCTCCTTGTCCGTTCGAAACCCGATGTAGCCTGAATAAATATTCCACATGGGTCATTGTGACATGTCACCGTGACCTGGTTTGACCTGTCCACATGTCCGGCAGATCCAAACACGGGGAGGTAAGGGGAGGGGGCGTAGGCGGAGACCGATCTGCAATGTTCTGTCGCTATAAAGATAAACAAATGTATTAGTAGTTCCAGTTTTTTTTTTAAAAGTCCGTTGACACAAATTATCTCAGTTAGCTCCCCTGACATATCAACCCGTCAAGTAAACCACACCACGGCTAAATGTACTCTTTTTAAAAAAACAAGGGGATGAAATATTGGATAAAAAAAGACACAATTAATATTTTTAGACTCATTTTTAAATGGTATTAATATTTCTCTATATGATAGTGCTACACGGGTTTCTACTTAGTGACTGTATGTTTATTTCTGTAGTTGAGTCCACTAATCCCGAGGACTTGTCTCGTTATGGGGCTGCCGATTCTGATATTTTATAAACCAGATTTTAGAGGCTTTTTGATCCATCAGCCAGTGTCGGTCTTAGGGTGTTGCTTGGGGGGGGGCAAAAGATAAATCTAGATTTGATGTCCCTCCAGGCTAATATCTTTTTTATAACCCAAGCACACCTCTGCCCCCACACTGTCAGGTCATCTTGCTCTTTTTCAGGTTAATGCAAAATAAAATCTCCAAAACAGGGCCCTGCGGTGGCCCTAGGCAGTCGCATAGTTTGCCTGTCTATAACAACGATCATGCATCTAAATGAACGTATATATGTTATCGTTTGATAGATCTAGACACTGTTGTCTATCATTCTAGATATAGATATACACATTCTATTATTGCAATATTTTTTATTACACATCCAGAAATGTTTATATGTACGTATATATTACATTTATGTATGGATGATAGTTCGGTGGGAGGAAAAAGTTGGCATCCCTGTCTACTTTAGTAACCACACTATCAGAGGCGGCACCAATATGGAGCTGTCACTTATTCCCGCCACACATACGCTAATGCATGTTAGAAGAAGACATGTTCAACTAAGCGCCCCAACAATGTCAAACTTTGCTTCCATCACTGAGACTTGCAGTTATTGTCCTTATTGCAGCCAGTATCACCCCCCCCCACACACACACACCCTCATCCCTCTTTCCTCCTCCACCCTACTATACTTCTCGTAACCAACACCCACAAGCAAACAAAGAAAAAAATTTTTTTAGCTTTGTTGTTCCCCCCCCCCCCCCAACTAGGTGGGGTGGGGGGGGAGAATAACAATTTAAATTTTTTAATGGAACAAATAATTCATAACGTCTGGTTTTTATACTACCATTCCTCCCTCCCCTCCCCCCCTCTGCTCTCCCAAACATCCGGTATGTGGGGTGAGAGAGGTTGTCGAGGAGGGGAGGGGAATGGTGTGTGTGTGTGTGTGTGATGGGGTGGGTGGGGCCTGGTATGGATGGTGAGCATAGCCCTATATTTATAATTGATTTGTTTATGCGTGCGCGTCGAGCTGGATTTTGTTTACTTTTCCCCCAGCTGGTAGGTTGCCACTTTGTTTATCGGGGCCGAGTGTAAACATCGAGTGCTTAGCTTCGCCTGGCAACCGAGAGGGCGCTCTCTCTCTTTTTTTTTATTTAGGGTGTGGAAAAAAAAACCCTCTCGTAGGATCAAAAGTAAACATAGGCAAAGTAATGCTGTTTTCTTTATTACAGCCGACTAGGACCACTCATAACGTCCAGAACTGGGCTGCTGGGGGTTTTCTCTTTCTTTCTTTCTTTCTTTCTTCTTGTAAGATTGTTTGTTATCTGGGAGAATGTTCTATGCGACTATGATTGATACCAACTAGTTATATGGGATAGGGTGCAAAATTTATTTTTTTTTATGAAAAAGGAAAAAAAAACCGAAACTTGGGTCATATTAAATCATAGTGTATTTATTTATTGTCAACAGTAAATAAAGACATGTAGAGATTGTGAAATACATGTTTAAATCTATTGACGTTCACTTGCGATGAGGAACCCGTGCGTACGGATGTGTACCGAGATAGTGCACAGTGGACTCAATGGTGGCGTGTGTGTAGTGTGTGTGTGTGTGTCTTGTCGTTAAAATACGTGTCTACATCGAGGGTTTTAAAGTGTGAACATATGTTGAATCGTGATTTCATTACACTGATACATTTATAAATTATTATTTTTAAGCTGATTTAGAAATCTTCAAAAAAGACTGGGAGTGGGAGGGTATATCACTGCTTCATAGACAAAATTTGGTACTTCCTATGTTGTTTAGAAAGTCAAAACTAGTTCCCTTTAAGTCAACATTAATTGAATGTGCGCTACCTAAGTGTGGTTATAATGTTAGAAGCTGTTGAACGAACAATGACTCGGGATTTGAGTCTGGCTAACTACAATGTTAGTGGTTATGGCTGTTACATGATACAAGTATATATATATATTTATTTATATATTTATATATATTTATATATTTATATATATATATTTATTTATTTATTTATATATTTATATATATTTATATATTTATATATATATATTTATATATATTTATATATATATATATATATAAATATATATATATATAAATATAAAATATATATATATATATATATATATATATATATATATATATATATATATATATACCAGTATATTAAGGGAGATCATTCATAGTCCCGACATTTTTTTTCAAAGGGAGATAAACATGTTTAAAACACAAGATCTAAAAAAATCGTTCAGTTCCCACCTGATTTTATATTTCACCACTCGGTGGACTCCGTCACACGGCTCAAACTTTAAAACACACACACACTTACACGAGAGAGAACAAATCTGGCGGAAGGGTAAGCGAGCAGTAGCGGTTATCTTCACGACGTTCTCTAGGTGAACCCTCGCTCGCCAGCAGTGGGTTGGACTTGAGTGAGAAATGCATGTACACTTTAAAATGGATAGTTTTGATGGTAGGGTGGGAGGACAGTGACCGTTGTAAGTATAGGCAGAGACTCTTCAGGACAATGGCATTTGCAAGGGAGAGGGGGTGCCTTTTTAACAGTATTATGGGTTCCCCCGTGGAGTTCTGTGTTCAGCCACCCCCTTCCCCCCCCTACACACACTTTAAAAAATAAATTCTAATGACTGAATAAGCTTTTGGTCCCTATACACCGAGCCCCACCCTGGCAAGTGCCCGGCGACGCCCATGTTTTAAGACGTCCCTGTTAACTGGACACCATAAACAACGATTCAAAGTACTTTAAATAATGCCCGTTTTAGTTAACGTCGTCTGCAGGACCTGGATGTGAACTGGGGGGGGTGCTTTGCCCCATTAATAGATAGTTGTTGACCAGTTAAACGTGGATGGAGCTGAAAAGAGTAATAAGTGCTCACCCTGGTGCATGTTTGTTGATTCTAGTGGTCTCTCCCCCTCTCCCCTCAGTGTCTAAACAATGATCCCGCCTCACCCCTCCACCCAACACCTGCACCCACAGTGTGCGAGTCTGTTTAGTCAGCATGAGATGTTGGTGTTTTGAAAGAAATTTGGGGGGAAAAAAGAGTCTACCTTAACATTATTTTCCTTTTCCTCTTTTTGCCCCAGTGCCCGGGTGCACCGAAACGTCCTGAGAAACTGTAGCTACAGGTGCTTGTTGGGGGCGGGGTACACGGGTGTCGTTTCGGGGGGGGGGGTTGACACACACACGGTGGGGAGGGGATGGGGAAGGAGTTAAAGCCTGTAGGGAAGATAAAATATTTTTTTTTAGAGCCAGCACTCGGTTTAATTGCATAGCTGCACTGGTTTCTGAGATGTAAACACGGGGTCTAAGTCAAACTAGAAAGTGATATATACTATGGGGTCCACTGCATAACGCCACGGACTATCCTTCTTCAACTATATCATTCGGAGTACATTTTGTATGTCCGTCGCTAGAAATATAAGTATAGATTGTTGTGTACTTAATATAGTCCTAACTAGTCCAAATACTCGCAATTGTAGCCCTCCCCACCCCCACCCAGTTCCGAACTTAGGGATTTGGGGGCCCGGGGGGGGGGGCTTGGCCTCTTTGGGGGCTCCTGCATTTTGACATTCGACACCATGACATACGATAATGTACTTAGATGATTCGTTCATATGTTAATGTGTGTGTGTGTGTCTTTTGTATGCGTGACAGATGAGTCGTTCATATGTGAATGTGTGCTTTGCTAACGGAAATTGGTGAGTAAGAGATGTAGAGGAAAACATCGATGATTTATTTGTGAGTAAAGAAGATGAAAGGAAGAGGAAACAGTTTGGTTGATTGAATCACGTGATATCCCCCCTCCACCCTTTTCCATCCAGTTATTTAGCCGCAGTGATTCTGTGTTGAGGCTTTTTGAGGGCAAGGGCTTTATACATAGAAATGCGCACACCAAGTTTATTTTAATAGGAACAATCAAACACATTTTTAGGTAGATTTCTTTCAGCGCAATTTTATACGTATATACAGGAAGAGCTGTTCTGGTTTTCGAATTTATTTGTCCAATTTATTTGTTAAAAACGATTTAAATAATGTTTCACATCTCTGGCAGTCTAGAACCAGCCATGGGCAAAAACCGCTACCCGCCTGGCTGTTTAATGCCGCGGGGCGCCACTCGTTACAGAGTTAAGCACATCACTTGTATTTTATATTGGGGCGTTTACCATTTAATTAATATTTGATGGTGTCAACACTCCCATCTATGTACTCAATGTGTACATATTTGATGGTGTCAACACTCCCATCTATGTACTCAATGTATACATATTTGACGGTGTCAACACTCCCATCTATGTACTCAATGTATGCATATTTGACGGTGTCAACACTCCCATCTATGTACTCAATGTATACATATTTGATGGTGTCAACACTCCCATCTATGTACTCAATGTGTACATATTTGATGGTGTCAACACTCCCATCTATGCACTCAATGTGGCCCGCGACTCAGAAACTTTGCCCACCTCTGGTCTCTACGATTTTTTTTGTTAATTCTTGTTGTCATGGTGCGCACAATGTTGTGGATAGACGTGTATACAAATACACATATAAAGTTCACTCAGGTTTATACAGGACAGTGTGGTGCACACCAAACTGTGGCGTCGCTAACTACATGTAACCTGGGCGAGAATCCTTATTATTACCGTACATTACTGCGGGCCCTCCCGCGCCACTGGCCCACGTCCCCACTAGCTACGTCACTGGTGATAACCCTTACCCTACCACCACTAACACCACCACTTTAATGTGGTGCAGCTCGAAGACATTTCGCAACATCATGCCCTTTATGGAATCCCGTTCTGGTCAATATAAAATGCTCTAAAATGATTTGGCGATTGGTGTGTGTCATCAGATGAATCCCCCAGTTAGTATGGAGATTGTCTGAAGCCCCCCCCCCCCCAATTAGCTGCCGCCATCATCCTGCTACTTCAAATCCCTGTCATTTGAACATTATTATTTGTTTTACATTGTATGACGTTCCGTTGTAGACACTCCTCTGGGCCGTTATCAGATTCACTTTCATTCAGAGAAAACAACAACAACAACAACGACGTAAAACTGTTGGTAGATACCCTCTCTCCTTTCGTTACACCTTACTTACTGACAGGTCATTAGTGTTTTGTTTTTGTGTTAGACGTTGTCAAGTTCTTTACTTTGAGAACCTTTCACAGCTCTGTCCGTTCAGAGTAAGTAGAGTGTGAAAACATCAGTGGGACTCAGGATGTAGTTGGGGGAGGGTGGAGGGAGGTGGTGTGTAATGTCCATGGATTATCTTTTTATCTAGCAATTATCTCCCGGGGGGGGGGAGGAGGGGGGTGGTGTTGTGCACACACGCGCGCTATGTCCGCACACTCGCTTCTTCACTCACTCTCTCTCTCTCTCTCTCTTTCTCACACACACCCAGGCACCCTTCATGTTCATAGTCTCTCAGACTCGTACGCACTCATTGCTCACACACACACACACACACACACACACACGCTCACTAATCACCGTCCCAACTAACGCCTTTTTTCACATTCCACCTCTAGAAGTCCGAGTCTAAAGATAGGAACTAGTCTATATAGCGAGTCTAAAGATAGGAACTAGTCTATGTAGCGGAACTGAATGCCGTGGCATTTGATGAGATGAGATGGGATGGTGGGGGTGGGGGGATGTTGAAAGGGGTGTTGGCTATATATAAAGACTACCGGAGGGGGGGGATTGTACGGTGTAACAATAACACACCACTAGCAGGGGACGAGCTGACACTACTAGAACATTTGCTTTGTTTATCACTATCTGAACGTAAACATTTATTTCATATTATCCCGAGGATGAGATGTTCGCTCCCAGACACAAAGACCCCCTTCTCACACCACTCCCCCCCCTACCCCTCCACTTCCACCACAGCCGCCACCACCACCACCACCACCACCGCCATCCTCTTGTTGTTTGTGTTATTTCACTCTCCACAGACCCACCACCACCACCACCACCACCACCGCCGCCACCCTCTTGTTGTTTGTGTTATTTACTCTCCACAGACCCACCACCACCACCACCACCACCGCCACCCTCTTGTTGTTTGTGTTATTTCACTCTCCACAGACCCACCACCACCACCACCACCACCACCACCACCGCCGCCACCCTCTTGTTGTTTGTGTTATTTCACTCTCCACAGACCCACCACCACCACCACCACCACCACCACCGCCACCCTCTTGTTGTTTGTGTTATTTCACTCTCCACAGACCCACCACCACCACCACCACCACCACCACCACCGCCGCCACCCTCTTGTTGTTTGTGTTATTTCACTCTCCACAGACCCACCACCACCACCACCACCACCGCCGCCACCCTCTTGTTGTTTGTGTTATTTCACTCTCCACAGACCCACCACCACCACCACCACCACCGCCGCCACCCTCTTGTTGTTTATGTTATTTCACTCTCCACAGACCCACCACCACCACCACCACCACCACCGCCGCCACCCCTCTTGTTGTTTGTGTTATTTCACTCTCCACAGACCCACCACCACCACCACCACCACCGCCGCCACCCTCTTGTTGTTTGTGTTATTTCACTCTCCACAGACCCACCACCACCACCACCACCACCGCCGCCACCCTCTTGTTGTTTGTGTTATTTCACTCTCCACAGACCCACCACCACCACCACCACCACCGCCGCCACCCTCTTGTTGTTTATGTTATTTCACTCTCCACAGACCCACCACCACCACCACCACCACCACCGCCGCCACCCTCTTGTTGTTTGTGTTATTTCACTCTCCACAGACCCACCACCACCACCACCACCACCGCCGCCACCCTCTTGTTGTTTATGTTATTTCACTCTCCACAGACCCACCACCACCACCACCACCACCACCGCCGCCACCCTCTTGTTGTTTGTGTTATTTCACTCTCCACAGACCCACCACCACCACCACCACCACCGCCGCCACCCTCTTGTTGTTTATGTTATTTCACTCTCCACAGACCCACCACCACCACCACCACCACCACCGCCGCCACCCTCTTGTTGTTTGTGTTATTTCACTCTCCACAGACCCACCACCACCACCACCACCACCACCGCCGCCACCCTCTTGTTGTTTGTGTTATTTCACTCTCCACAGACCCACTCACCTCCTCTTCCCTCCCTGTCTCAACTATACGCCAATATGTTTGTCAACAAATTCTTTTTTTGTTTTGTTTTCGCCGGCAGGAACAGACTTGTGATTTGAAGTGAACAACAGTGGCGGACCTCTCACACAATGTGTGGATGGGTTATATGTGTCTAAGAGTAATTGTTTAAAATTACAATTTCACTCACTGCATTTTTCAATCGTTACTTAATTATTTGAAGAAAAAATATAGATAGTGTGGGATAAGGGGCGGTCAAACATTCTGAATCGCGGGCCACATTTGGTTCATACTTTCGATATAAGGGCCGTTCTCAGCCGGCGGGCCGTAGTTAGCGCCCACGTTTGCTGTAAGTGAATGTCATATTTTTACTTTAAAGTAGTAATAAATAAATGAATGTTTTCATTGCGTGAGAACTTCCCCCCCCTTCCCACCCCCAACTCCACCTTTCTCTCCCACCTCGCCTCCTCTTCCACCTTCACCTCTCCTCCACCCTCACCTCTGTGAGTGACTGGTAAACAAGTTGTAGAATCAATACATCGGGACACAGCACACAAACGACGTAATTGCCCCATGCCGCAACAACAACAACAAAATACGTTTAATTGTTGAGTGTATACTTGTGTGTGTGTATGTATGTATGTATGTATGCTTGTTCAGCTCATGGTGTATTTCTTTATCACGATTTAAATTTTTTTTTTTAATTTAAGGATATTTACTTAAAAGAGAAAAAATCTCAAAACTTGTGTGGAAAAAAAATGAAGTATTGTGTATGTGGTGGTGGGGGGGGGGGAATGTGAGTGATTTGAGAATTTCAAATCTTTGATTCTGTTGCGTGAGCAACATGATAGTCACAGCTATTGTTTAGTTGAATAGAATGGCGCCTATACGATGCACATTGCCTCCCAGTTTTAATATACAATATATTTATGCCTATCTCCATATTTATTACAACGGTACCACCACCCCCCCCTTTCCCCCGTAAACATTTCCTAATATAAGAAAAACACAGATGCCACATTGCCTAATTTATTAAAACGGGTCCTCGATCACATTGTCTAGTATTAAAAACACATTGTGCACATTTCCTAATTTATACAAACGTGCACATTGCCTAGTTTAAAAACACCCTATGCACATAGCTTTAATTTATTCGAACGTGCCCATTGCCTAGTTTAAAAATGCCTTGTGCACATTTCCTAATTTATACAAACGTGCACATTGCCTAGTTAAAAAACACCCTATGCACATAGCTTTAATTTATTCGAACGTGCCCATTGCCTAGTTTAAAAATGCCTTGTGCACATTTCCTAATTTATTCAAACGTGCCCATTGCCTAGTTTAAAAAAAAACACCTATACACATAGCTTTAATTTATTAAAACTGCATATTCCCTGGTTTAAAAAACACCTTGTGCACATTTCCTAATTGATCAAAATGGTTTCTCCACGCGCACACCTCGGTTGAAGAGAGCGACACTCGTGCGCACACTCCTAATACACCTTCGGCAAAGTAAAAAATAAAATTTCTTTTCCAACTCTTGTCTATATACTAGTTTACCTATTTAACAGAATGCCCGCCCCCCCCCGCCACGAACCCCTTCTTGTTCGACTGACTAAATAAAAGTAGGTTATCCCCCTAGCCACGGCCATTGCCTAACATAAATAAGTAGGACGACAGTTATCTGCAAAAAATGTCTTAACCAACAAGATCTTCGGCTGTTGTTTTTAAAACGAACATTGGCCTCGACCTTGTGGTCCCGCGCCATTCAACGAGTAAATATATCAAAGTAAACATATTGATATCTCTCCCTGCAGTATTTCATTACCCACACAAAGAGAGAATGCAGACCAAAATTAGAAAACAAGATATTTGAACAGGGCTGTTCATACCGACAATTAAAATACAATGTTGTTTTGTCTTTTGTTTATTTTAGAACGAATTCAAAAAAAAAAAAAAAATGAAAACAACAACAATAAGTTTCACTTGTCAATAATTTCCGACTGCCACACTACACATAAGTGTTTACCGTAAAAAACCGTTCAACTTGTCAATAATTTCCGACTGCCACACTACACATAAGTGTTTACCGTAAAAAACCGTTCAACTTGTAAACATGTTTATTTTTACCCTCGACTCACACTCACTAATTTTCTTGTTGTTCTCAAGTCACGACTGGCGCTCACTCTCCTACAGATTCAAATAACATCATCGATACATGGGCCGATTTTTTTTTTACGCCTTTGCTGACGATGTGGGGGCGCATACAATGAGCACCTCAAACGTGACACACCGACAGGCGGCACCTGGTTTGATTGGGAAATGCACACTAAGCCAAGGGAGCTTTTTTATGATGGAGACACCTGGGCTTAAAATTGGAAACATCAACAGCAATACACAGACTGATTAAGCAGTGTTGATAGAGTGTGCTACTTTTAACACAATTTGCTAATTTTTAAGTCATGCGCTACAAAAAAAAAGGTTTTGGAGTAGTTCGTTATTTTGTTTATTGGCAAATGTAACAGCCAGAAAAAAAAATGTGTGCGCTATTTTGTGATTTCTTGTCTGGAGTTTCTTAGCGTCAGATTGAATAGGAATCAATAACAGTAGGGAGTCCTGTGGGTAGTGGGGTCACATGGATTCACCTAGTCTGCTTATCCATAAGCACTGATGGGATGATACCAGCAGCATCTAATCCTAGTTTGGTTGTAATATCTTAAGAGTTATACTTACTAACATAACTATTTATACTATGTATAAATCGCAGTAGAAAATATTCGCGGTTTATTTATAGCATAAAACAAACGCTGAACAGAACAAGATCATTATGTTTACTTGCGGTGATAAATATGGTTTATTGAGAGTAAAATGGTAAGTCACTGGGGACAGATTTCTTCTCTTTGAGTGGTTTCAGCGGCGTAGCGTGGGTACCGGCCGCCCAGGGCGGAAGACGATTTTGCCGCCCTCTCATTTAGGTATTTCAATTTAATCTATACATTTTTGCCGCCCCCCCCCCAAAAAAAAAGTAATAAAAAGTGCCGCCCGGTGCGGACCGCACCAACCGCCCCCCCCCCCCCAGGTACGCCACTGAGTGGTTTAGCGCAGAGGTTATCAACCCTTTTTAAGTAGTCACACACAAAACTTTTGACTTTTTTTTTTGTTATTTTCCCGCGGAACATAAACTTTGAAATGGACACTGTTATGGAATTAAGAACAATGATCAGACACTCGGTTAGTTAATCTTAATCTGTTTAAACAGTTGTAAGTTGTTTTTTTTTTTTGCCAAAGTGTCTTCGTAGAGCCCTTAATGTTCTGCAGAACACGGATTGATAATCCCTGGTTGAGCTGGCTCAATGTAGTTCACTGACGTCTCCCTAATTAGTGCAGAGATCTCGAGCCCGCTCCAGACGAGGGCGTAAATGCACACACACACACACACACACACACACACACAAAGACATCAACAACCAACAACTGCGAAATAACAAAAACAATAATTAATGGACGCACAAATAAGTTCGGTGATTGATTCCTGCCAGCCTGACCTATACAAGTGGAGAGGTGGGGAGGGGGGGTGATGAGATGGGCGGATGTGAGAAACAAAAACACATCAGAGTGTTGAAACAAAGGATGACATCTGTCATGTTTTTTTTTTCAAAACATGGGAGGCCCTAAACAAAACGTGCAGATGATGATATATTGTTTGGAATTATGGGTAGCAAATATGTTTACATTGACCGGTACTACTGCTGCTACAGGACTTATAGTCATTAGGCAGTGAACAGGATGTATAGTCTATTGGGAACGTTTAGCACACCACATTTTAACTGAAGTCGTTGTTTTTCGGCTCAGAGAGGACGTTTGAGGCTGGTAATAGAGGCATACATTAGATCACGCCCCCTTCCCTTTTTTAAGGTTGATTTTTACCACCACCACCACAATGCATGTGTGTGTGTGTGGCAATGTGGTGGAGCGTTCGACTGCCAGCCGAAAGTTCCCAAGTTCGAGCCCCAGCGAGTGTCGGGACATTTCTGTGGTCCACCCGACTTATGAATGGGTAACCGACATTTGTTGGGGTAAGTAAAGACGGCTGGGCATCCTCCATGGCTTTGGAATGGCGCATCTTTTGCATTGCCGGCAGGTCGTATTTGTGGCTCCAGCTGTGGCTCATATTGTTGTTGTTAGTTGTACTTGTAGCCAACTAATATTTAGCTAATTATGGCTGTTATTGTTGTTAGGTGTACTTGTAGCCAGGCTTGCGGAGCCGAGGAGCCGGGAGCCGCTACTTTTTGCTGGAGCCGGAGCCGGAGCCAAAAAATTCTGGCGGCTCCACGGCTCCCAAATGTTTTTTTTTTACAGCAGAATTTTTTTTTTAGCTTTAAAATTGCAAATTTGTTTGATTGTTTGCCTCCTACAATTTGAAATGTTGTCATGTTATACGAACGCCACAACAGTAACACGCACATCACCACAAGAAATCTTTAATGGGGAATCGTTTTGTATTCGTTTTAAATCTCGTTTACCCTCGGAAATTTTTTTTTAATGGCATGTTATTTTGTTATATATAAAGTTAAAACAGTTTTATTTCATAGAATAATTTTATCAATCATTTAAAAATAAATTTTTACTACGAAGACAAATAGAACGCGTCATTTCGTGTATTATTTTGACCGCGAATTTGTAATAGACTAAAAACAAAATGGTCGCTTTCTGTATTTAACAATTTTATTATAAACAGAATATCTGAAATAGAGTAGATAAATTTATAAGGCTGTGGCAATTCGGACCCGGGTCCCAATAAAATCCGATTGTTATTCGGACCCGTGGCAAATATGCACTAAGCTTAGCTATATTTAAACTTTCTTAGACGGAATCCGAAAAAATAATAATACAGAGTCCGCTTAATGGAACCCTAGACACTGAGTAACGATTAAATCATACAATTATTGGTACCCGGGTCCAGGCCCGTAGCAAGAGGTGGCTAGGAGGGCTGAGCCCCCTCCCCCCATGTATGATTTGAGCTTTTTGACAAAATTTTAATAATAACGGCTATAAAACATCAATCGAATTTATAAATAATAAATATAAATACTGAAGTCTTAAAATATTTTAAATAATGTATTATTTTACTATTGGCTAATTTGATCATTGAAAATTTTGTAGTACTTATGCAAATGGCGACTAGTGAATTCTCGATCGAAAATAATGATATGATTCTGGATGCACTGAAATGGTTTGTTTTTGTAAAACCGACTATGCGTATATTTTTCAAGTTCCTGACTATGGGGATGAACGCGGCAAAATTTGCATAACTTTTTATCAGCGGCATGTTAGCGTGGAGCAATTACAACAATTTTTGTCTCGTGTGATACTGTCTTAATAGGGAGCCGGAGCCGTCAAATTTGTGGGAGCCGGAGCCGAAAAAAAATATGGCGGCTCCGCAAGCCTGCTTGTAGCCAACTAATATTTAGCTAATTATGGCTGCTGTTGTTGTTAGTTGTACTTGTAGCCAACTAATATTTAGCTAATTATGGCTGTTATTGCAAATGGGGGCTCAGCGATGGCTTTCATGAACACAATTGTTGTTGTTTGTGATTATTTCATTAGTCCCCTTTACCTCGTCATCTCGTGGTGCTTCCATTTTGTCTCACTGCTTAATCTCATTGGTCTCTTAAATATGAATGTCAATAAGCCATATTTGTTCACAACTTACATCTATAGTACATATAATGCCTTATATAGTCAAACCTTAATTTTCATCGGTCATGAACTATTAAAAGAAGGACTTCTTTGATTTTTTTTTTTAAAGTAGCCATTTTGTGTCTTATATTCTTTGATTCGATCTTTTTTATGTACAGCATCAGATAAACATTTTTTTGTTTGTCTTATTTAAATATCACACTGATTTGATTGTATTTTGTTGTTTGTGTGAATGTACTTTTATAGTTTTAAACACTGAAAAGTCTCTAACCAGTAGTAACCAGCGATGCCGGAATGATATTACTGTCATATTATCATGTTTATTAAGTTACTGGAAATGTCATGCTTGGGGTTGGGGGAAAGGAAGAGTGGTGGTGGTGGTGGGGGAATAGTGATGGGCGATTTGTCTCCCTGTGTCATCTGTAAGAATTTATATATTCCTTCTCTCCTCCATTCACGTCAATACTACAAAAGTATCTCAAATACAAATTGCATGCGATGTGGCTCAATGCGTGCATCAATTTGTCTTACAAGATAAATCTTCGTGTGCTACCAGTTATGTGTTCTATGCTTCACATTGTTGTATTGTTTGTTGTCCATCTACTGTAAATAATAAACCTGTTTTTTTTTTTTCGTTACGAGCTATTTTTTTTCATTTTTATATTCGATACCAGAACCATTCTTAGGGTTGTTCCGTGTACCCCGGCAGATAAAACGCCCCCCCCCCCCGTGAAAATGTACATTTCGGGGCCCCAATAGCATCATATCTGATAGTATGAGTACTACAAGGGGACCCATTAAGCATTGCGTCGTCCCTATCCTTGAGACTGGCCATGCTCGGCACAAATACACAAGAGTAAGCGACTAAACAACAGTGATATTTTAGTATTTATGGGAAATACGGTAATGACTTGTTGACCAAAAAGCAAAATACATCGGTGTACGTAGTAAACAACATTTGGCGAGTAACATTTTGAAGACGCACAAACAAAAACAATATGAGCCGGTTATGTGCAATTATGGTCATCCCATACAAACAAACCATTCTCTCTCGTTTTTTCACCTCGTATACACAAGAATTGATGACGCAATAGCGCCCATTATGATGATGATAAAAATTGTTCTCTCCTTCTAGTCAAAGTCGGAAACAAAAGTGTCCCATGTCGTTGCCCTGGTTACGGATTGATCCATTTCATTAGTCTGGGAGAGAGACCTTCTCATTGTTTACTGTTCAATCATTCGTCATTGTTTCAAAAATAAAATAAATAAATAAAAAAAACACGTAGCATTTGGTTTGGTGGTTGGGGGGTGGGTATATTATTTTGATAAGAATTTGTTTACCGCGCTACCTATTCCACCGGTCATTTGTTCGTATAGCCGGCTCCCAGTTGTTGATTTCCAGTTACCGGCTGTTTACTTGCAACTCCACCACCGGTCAGCTCCTCTTCAGACGTCCATCACAAGGAATAACAGATTAATAAGATAGAACTCATTTTTATTTTTTTTTGTTATATTCCACATGTGCGTGTGTCTTGTTTGGATGTGAGTCAAAGAATATGTGTGTGTTGATGTATGTGTGTGTGTGTGTCTCTGATTTCTGTTTGTGATTTTCTTTTGTTTTTTTTTTTTTTTTTTTTGAAAATACTCGAAAATCTGTTGTAAACAAGATTTTTTTTTATATAGGAATAAAAAGGCAGTAAACACCCTGTAATTGTGTTGATTTTTTTTGTTGTTGTTGTGGCTATCCTTTACCTCCCCTTTTCCCATGCTCATACACTCACACACACACACAGACACACACACACAAACACATACTCACAAAGCTAAACAGCCTGATACACACACACACATGAACTCAAACACACTTGTACATAAACAGACCCGTTGTTGACTTGAGTTGTGTGGTGTTGTTTATTCCCTCCTCCCTCCCTCTCTTCCCCCCCCCCAACCACCTTCAACCAATAACTGTATTTACGCAGTGACCTATCGAGTTTTGAGTAGACGCTTTTTTGTAAACTGTGTTGTCAGTCATTTTTTTTTTTCAAACAATAATAATAATAATAAAGGCAGCAATAAAACATTGAGTTTGGAGGAGGGGAGAGTGAGGTCGAAATGGCGGCGGGTTGTTTACCAATAAATTTCGCCGGTTCATATTTTCCCATAGCATTACACTGTATTCTGTCTTTTGGCCTAGGGGGGGGGGGAATGTACATTAGTGTGGTCTTGTAATGTTTTACTTGCTTATTGGGACTTTGCTATTGTTTAATATTAACTTACTTTTAGCGTTTATTGTGATTATTTTCGTACAAAAATTCTTACACATACAAACATCACACAAATGTATATGCAAATTGACACTGAGGGGGGAAATACTGAGAAGTAAAAGATGTGATAGAATTGATGGATAGACCACTTGCAAGTGACGTCATTTCCTGGTTACGGTATCCATGGACCCATAGCAAAACAAAAACAAACAAACTCCTATTGAATCCTTCGTAAAAAATAGTCTCCGCCAGATAGGATCCAAGGCTGTGGATATTTTATAACATACTTATTATTTATTATCTCTGACCTATTGATATGCATTACACATCATACAGTAGAGGAGACCTCGCGTCCATGCCCAGATCATAACGCAGAGATATCGTGTCCATGTCTGGTAAAGGTACTTGGTACTCACGCTTAATGAATGTCAATTTAATGTATTATAATCTAAAGATCTAGCCGAGCAGTACGGTAATATCCATATCAATCTGATAAGTTATCTTGCAATGGCGGATGTTAGTGAAGTATGATCAAATGTATTTTTTTTTTAAATACAAAAATAAAACGTGAATTGTGAGTTTCAACCACAGAATATAATTATTTTTTTATGACATATAGCGCATCACTATTTTAAAAGTCCTCAATATCATTTGAATTATTTTCCTTTTTAATAGTGTAAAAGTAAGTAAAGTTCCCTTCTTAGCCCTAACGGGCCATCGGGGCAGATGAAGTGTAGAATTCAACTGTTTCTATAACCTCGGCATATAAAGGGATTGTGTGGTTAGCACAACGCCCAGCCGCCTTTACTTCCCCAACAAGTCAGGTATCCATTTAAAGCTGGGTGGACTTGTGGGACGACTTTGCACCAAATTTTACCTGGAAAAATTATATGGGCCTCACCGTGGATCGAACCCAGGACTCTCAGGTTGACAGTCGAGTATTTACACCACTCGGCCATCCGCCCCACTTTTAATAGTGTAGCAGCTAAAAATGTATACACAGTAGCACAATAACACAAATATGGCGGCTTTTGGAGAAAATTTACTGAAATTGGCGGATGCACATTATGTATTATTTATATGTGTATTCTGTGCGTTCAGTTCTACAGACGTTCATACGTACGTGAAAGTTTCTGAAAATGGGCGTAAAGTTTCTGAGTAAACATTTTAGTATCAAAGTTTTCCTTCGCTTTAAACACTTCGCGAGTGTTCGTTAGTCTTTTGAAATCCTCGAATCTGTTCATCGCCATATTTTATTACTTATAGAATATATTTGACTGTATTATAAGCTGTGTAGTCCAAGCTTACTCTCCTATAGTAGCCAATACTGCGTAGAAGCAGTACGGTGGTCCTGTCCCATATCTACCGCAACTGTATGGTGGCGAGATTGACCGAGGGTTCGCTAAGATCTGAACTAGCGAGCTCAACCATACACAACCGCATCACCACAGACCGACTCACCCTATTTGCGCCACATGCTAATCTGGTTGGAGATTTTTCACTTCATATACCCCGATTCCCATATGTCTGCAGCTCACGTGCAATGAGTTAATTAAACTCCCAGCTATACAGATGAAAGTAATGTCATGAATTTACGACATCTACCAGCCTCACTGTGTGAAAAAAAAGTGACGAAATTTGTAAACCACTACCTCCCCATGACAGAAGTAAACACTGCATACATTTAATAGACAGCCATAAATTAGTATCATGTCGTTTGATGACATTGACTGGCAAGGGGAAGGTAAAAAAAAAAAATGGGCGCGGTAGTTGTTCAGTAACTTTTGACCTCCTTATGTGATTTTTTTTTGTTTTCTCACTGAACCAGCGTATTGTATAATGACTACAGACTTAACCTGTTTTGAATGTTTTTTGTTTGTCGCCTATTGTTTGTTGATGTTTATGTTGGCCGATAAATGCATGTAGGCCAGTACATGTAAACAGAGCAGTTCTTAGAATATTTGGTGGGGGTAGGGGGCGCATGGACCAAGACTTTAAAGACAATTAAGGGCCCTACGCATAATTACTAGTTGGGGCCAGTAGCGTAGCGAGGGGGGCATCATGCCCCGGGCGCTACTATCAAAGGGGCGCACATGGTACATTTCACATATAATATTATATGGTTTTCGAATGGGGGGGGGCGCTAAAAAGGTATTGTGCCCCGGGCTTGAGATAAGCTCGCTAAGCCACTGGTTGGAGCCCACGTAAAGTCCTATTAAATATGAATTTTAAATGGAAGAGGGCCCATGGCTGGGGTTGACGGGGGGCGGGGTACGGGTGCTAATTTTAGTTTCCCTATCCATAGAAACGGCTCTAGATTGAGGCCTATACGATATATACATATTATATACAAACATATAGTTGCTATAAATATATGTAAACATCTATATACAAGTATATAGTTGTTTGCTTGTTGTCAAAGTTGTTTACGCAGATGCCGACCGGCTTGAGTCGGACCAAAACTGACATGGGTAATGGATGAACTCCCGATGAGTCAATACTAAGTTTGAATAGTTGTTTGTGTGATTTAACCTATAACCCTCCTCCCCCCCCCCCGGCTCGTCATATAAACCCAATAGATAGTATACTAAGATTTCGTGTTTTAGTCATCATGTAGTACTGTGTACTGATCACTTAAACTCGTTTGTTTATTTTTTTTTTACTTATTTTTTTTTTTTAAATTCGATTCTGTTTCTCACGAATTAATCACTTTGGTTGGTTGGGGGAGGGGCGAGAGGGGGGGTCAGCTTACGTAGAATAAAAATAACGCGAACACACTTGACATCGTTGAAGTGAAACAAATGACGTCAGCTGGTGACAAGTATTGTTTGGTTCGAATCACTTTCACATACACCCAGCCTAGTAAATAGGAATAAATATATGGTATATTTGTATAGACTGGGATAAATGAATAGGTGTGTTTTTCTATAGACTGTGACAAATGAATAGATGTATGGTATATTTGTATAGAGTGGGATAAATGAATAGGTTTGTATTTCTATAGACTGTGACAAATGAATAGATGTATGGTATATTTGTATAGAGTGGGATAAATGAATGGGTGTTTATTTGTATAGACTGGGATAGATGAATGGATGTATGGTATAATTTTACGGTATATGAAGATGTATAGTTTTATGGTATAATTGTACAGACACTTATAGATGGATAGGAATATGGTATGTAAAGGCATATACGGGCCTACCCTGGGACTACCTATAAACCAAAGATGGTCGAAATCGGCTCTTGATTGAGTTCAATGCTGATCCATCCCAATCGGTTATATTCAATTTTATTTTGGCCTATTATTTTAATCACCATTTATAACAAAATCATGTTAAGTTTACTATAGTATGGCTCTCTATAATACTTAATACTATGTGAAAATACTGAATGCGGCCCGCGATAAAACCATTCTTGCCACCCGTGGTTTATGTCTGTATTTGAGTTTGTTTGTTTCTTCTAGGTATAAATTGTCACATTTACTAACGTTATTTTTATTTCCCTCGTTACTAAAAATAAAATGTATGAATATCCCATTCAGCCTGAATCTGATCACCGGGCATCGATATAACTAGACGGCCCACCCTGGGCATCAGTGGCGTAGCGAGCTTAACTCGCGCCCGGGGCACAATACTTTTTTAGCGCCCCCTCCCCAATTCGAAAAACATATAATATTATATGTTAAATATACCATTTGGCGCCCCTTTGTTAGTAGCGCCCGGGGCATGATGCCCCCTTGTCCCCCCTCACTACGCCACTGCTCGGCATTTTCAATATTTTAGTTGAAATAGGGCGGCATTTTCAGATTAAGTCCCAGGCGCCACAATCTTTAGTTGTCGCCTGGGGGTATCTGGTTCGATCTCCGGTTAGGACCAAGGATGTTTTTCAGGTCTTGGCTCAAGTTCCCGATATATCTCCCATGGTGCATCCATGGCCATTGCACTATCGGCATAAAAACCGTCCCATTATTGGTTTATAGGATCTGAGAGACTTCACACACTATCTTTAGTCATGCTAGTATTTCAATGTATTTTGTTTGTTTGTTTTTAAGTGTATTATTCCAGAAGGATCAGAACTTTTTGTTTTACTTATGTTATATTTATCATTTTCATTTCAAATGTCATAGAGTAAATATAGTGTTAATATTTTGTTTGTTAAACTCCAGCCTATATTTCAACTGGCTATTGCCAGCGGTGTTGTCCATTAGAGTTTATTTCTTGATGTTTAGCGGAAACGTGAGACCCTGTTTCAAAATGCATATACCTGAGATGTATCATTGCTATAAATAGGTTGTGGGGTTAGTTCATTTCTAAAATAAATCCCTGAGCAGGGCTGCCAATGTTTCTCCCAACTGTTTTACAGAAATAGAGGAAAGAATATCTAGATATAGATAAATATATATATATATATATATATATATATATATATATATAGCGGTTAAACGAAAGCGTATATCACATGGAATATGGAACTATCTAAATCTAATTTATAGATGAATGGTGGCCCAATTCGGTTCCTATAGAAACATGGTACTTCCTTGGGTTTGGTCTTTTGTTAAATTAACTAATAAGAAGGAATGTGGGTCACATTGACCCTATGTGTGTTTGGCCACCCCCCCCCCCCCGGTATAAATGTCTCAACAAAACAAACAAATCATCTAAATCTGGACTCAAATGATCCTAGTTGTCTACCCTGGTTCTGAGACACGGTTGGGTGGAGTGTGTGTAAAAAAAAAATTCATTTCTTCCCATTACTCATGCGCATCATTAAGGAAGTGAAACAATTTGAAAATGATCCAGTCATTGTTGACCTTGTGGAAATGTAAATCATAAATATTTGGTTTTATTTCGAGACACATGTCTCTGGGAGGGCGCTCGTGTCTCAGACAGGGAAATATCTCGCGGTCTACTCGGGGATACCGAGCCCTCGACAAGGAAACGAAAAAACACACATCTAGAGTGACACTTCCTCAAAGTGGGTCGTCTCATTTTTTGGAGTCCATGGAGTTGTGTCTGGTCGTCCGTCATATGATGATGAGGAATTAGTTCAGCTTTTAAAAAAAAAAAAGTTTTAATTTCATTGAAATATCATTAAAGCAAAATACAATAGTAATTCTAGATGTTTATTATTATTATTATTTATTGTTTTTCAACCCAGTTACAAGTTTTTATGTGTTTAACATAGAGTTTTGAAGAAAACAACAAACAGTGCATTTCCACGTAGCATGTGAACTAGTTCGTGTACCTAAAGTTAATTAGTCTTCTTGAACTTCCTTATTCGCCGAGACTCGCCCGCCATTTTCCTTAACCCAGGGCGGGTAGTGTGGTGGGGTACAGACCTTGCGTCCAAACACATAGTAAAGTATATTGGCGGGACTCCGTATCTTTCATCATACGGACCTAACGATGAGTTGGGTTAGTCTTATGCCTGTTGCACGGTTTACTGGATTCGGATAGGAAGGGGGGGGGGAGTGAGAGGGGAGTGTTTCAAGGCCGACACATTTTTTTTTTTTTTAGTGGTCTTGATTTATTGCTTCCATGACGTTAAAATGAGAGCTTGAAGGCCTCAGCTAGCTGTCTCATCTGTGTGATTTGTTGAGGGCTCAAGATATTTTGTTTGTTTGTTTAAAACGTACCACAGTGCTCATGTACACAACAGAACTCGCCGTATGCTCTCATCGTGGTGGATTTGAAACGCGTCTAAATGAATGACGTCATCAGTGGACTCGATAATTCCTACACTGTTGAGATATAAAATGATATGATACTGGTGCCCATCACCTGCAGTTTACATCAACAAAAGACACACACACACAGACACACACACACACACACACACACACCAATAATGCAACCATCTTTTGTTAACAGACTTGAAAATGCTCTCGGTGGTAGGAAATAGGGGAAGGGGGTGGTGGGGATGGGGGATTAATCATGTAATCGATACTTTAAAAGATGAATTTAGTAAATCTACATTAGATATCGATCTGTTCGCGATATTTTTAGACGAATTTTTTTTTCGTGTTTACTTGTGAATGGAAATTGTAAGCAGGGTGTACCTCTGAGAGGGTGAGGGTAGGGTGAGGTCATTGTATGTTTGTAATCGATGCCTGACTGTGAGTGTTGGGTGGGGTCACGGTTTGTTTGTAATCGATGCCTGTATAAATAAACATGACGTAGTCAGCTGGCAGTGAGTTTCTGTAATTGCATTTTGTATGTTTATATTGAAAGGGCAAATAAAGGGACCCAAGAGTTGTATGCATGCTTCCTACAAATCATAGCTTAGTTTACTTTCAAATATCATATTTTATACGTAATGCTTGCTGAATTATAATGTTCGCTGAATTATTTTGAATTTCTCTTGAGTTTAATTGTAATGGTAGAAAGGGGGGGGGGGATTAAGTGATTATTTTTTTAATACGCCGTGATCTATAACGAACAAGTAAATACATGTTATGGAGTAAAGTGCCCTAAGGGAGATGAATTGTAGAATTCATCTGTTTCTGTAACCTCGGCATTTAAAGGGATTGTGTGGTTAGCACAACGCCCAGCCGCCTTTGCTTTCCCAACTTAAGTCAGGTACCCATTTAAAGCTGGTTGAACGTGTGGGACAATAATAAACTTTCTCCAGGACCTGGAAAAATGCAATTGGTTCTCACGGTGGATCGAACCCAGGACTCTCAGATTGATAGTCGACCATCTACACCACTGGGCCATCCGTCCCACTTCACAAGCCATGGATTGCCATTGGTACTATCTACCATGCCCGAAGTTTTGATGACTACAGAGCCCATAACCTGTCTGCCACCAGATGACTTTAAATTGGCTTATGGTAACACTGGCTACCCTTGGATTCGAACCTTCTAATTACACCTTACATCCTCTGCATCATCGCAGCAGACCCAGAGTCCGAGTACTGAGCGCATGCATGTAGTGAATGTATTTGTTTTCAGACTAGAATGGGCGAACTTGAATTTTCATTGTATTGAAGGTGGGGGTCAAGAGGTCATTTCACAATTTTATTTTCATTATAAAAAAAAACAAAAGATTGGTTTTCGCGACCCAATTGTATTGGATGTCGGTCCGGGGGGGGGGGGATTTCATTCTAGTGCAGAAGTACTACATTGGCTGAAGTGTCACAACATAATTATTGTATATGTATTACAGAGTTCTGTCATTGACTCTTACTGCGTCATTAATAGGCTGAACGAGTTGTAAGGACGCACACTGCTATTTATAAAAATAAATGTTGACCAACTGGTGGTCAGTACTGGCTACCCAGCTGAAATTTGTTCGCGGCCATCCATTTGGGTCATGGGACTCTAACCGTGTGGCACTGAGTACTGTTACATTCGATTCAAGTTTGGGGGGTAAATATAATCTAAGTTATGGTTGTGTGTTTATTTAATCTTGTACTCCAGAGCTCCATAGTTAACGTGTTATTATTGATGTGACCTTTAAAAAAAAATAAACGACATGACTTTTGGTCTCAACTTAGAAAAAAAGGCTTTCATCGGGAAATACCGAAGTTTAGGGATACCTCAATATGGCTATAATACTTTTTAGTTCTCATTATAGTGATAATACTTTTCAGTTTACATCAGTACTCTGATAGAGAATAGATGAGGGGGGAGGGACTCATTTGTAGTCGTGGTGAAAAAAAAAACAAAACTCAAAATTCTTTTTTTTTTTTAAACTTTGAGTCCCTCGGCTACGTCTCGTGTAAAGAAGTTTGGTAAATAACATTAAAAAAAATGTGGCATCATCATGCACACAGATATGTAATGCAATAAATACGAGCGTGATTGTTATTATCTGTATACAGCGCCATCTGTTGAAGATGATAAACAAACACGTGTCAAAATTATGAGCATCAGTACGTTATGTTTGATTTTCATATCGCGAGAGGAAATGAAGGCTCCCTTCCACCCCACCCCGACCCCTCCAAAAAAAAATAAGCAAATACACCACGTGTCTAAACATATATTTATTTATTGTTCCCCCCCCCCCCGCTTCCCGGCCCCTCGCCCAACATTTTGCGTTTGTGTGTATGTGTGTATGTCTAGTTTACAACATATGCCCTATATCGCCTTTTTTTTTTTTTATCGTCTTGCAGTTGGCGTAAACAACCCTCTTCTTTCTGTTTCTTCCCTCCCTTGAGCAGGAACAACAACCCACTCTCTCGTAAGCAATCGATAAACACGAAAGAGTTACCTGAACTGCGCGTACTGTACGCCCGGCTTAGCTTGAACTCGAAGGGGTAGTAGACGAGAGTAGGAGGAAGGGGGGGGGGAGACCCAGCAACTCACGAGAGTAGGGTGAGTGTGGGGGGGGGGGAAAGAGGGTGGGGTTTACGTTAAAAAAAATAGAAATAAAAAAAAAACATACGATGGGGGAAAGGGGGGCAGAAATTACAATTAAATGCGCTAAAGTAGGCGGAGTTATCACCCCCACCGCCGACCTACCCACCCGCCTCTCTCCGTTTTTTTTTTCCTCTCATTCAAGTCTGTAGCCAACCAACACAAACAACAACAACAACGGTGAAGGGCACAGCAAATAACAACAAAACTCATAGCCAGTTGTGTTATTGTTGTTAGACCCGGGCGGTTCTATGAGAGGAAAAAAAAATTATATCGACAGTCAGTGATTTCTTCTTGGGGGTCATTTAATCCGGCGTTCCTCCCTTTAGTGTAACGATTAATTAATATAGCATGATTGACCATAGAGGTCACCTGTCCGGCTCGGCAGAGTATATTGTGAGGATGATCAATTCTTGGAAGGAAAGAATGCGTAAGTTTTGTTTTTTTTCCTGGCTTCATCTTCATACATTTTTTTGATTTTCACCATCGATAATTAACATTTCGAATTTCACACGACATGATGAAGTTCAACCTAATTTAAAACACTTTCTATTTTTAATATAACCATCTAAATTGGTCCAAACTATTTGACTTTATTTATTTATTAATAGATGATAGCCGCTCCTTGATTTGAACACTTTGTTTTTTTTATTATTATTGAAAAATATATTTGCATTCTATAAATGATTTATATTTTATGGCGTCCAAGTTCTCTCCCCTGTTCATTTCAATTGTGTTTTTTTTTTGTTATTCTTCCTTTGTCACATCCAAAACCGTTCATCCGCATGTACCTGTTTGAACAATAACCGCATGTCTGTATCTAAGGCCAAATTAATAGGCCCCCCCTCTAAGGAGGTTCGCGATGAGTGGGGTGGGGGGTGTGGGGGAGGGGCGCTTGATGGGTTCCCCCTTACAGAAAATCGAATTTGGTTAGATGCCCCCCTCCTCCACTCTTTTTCACGTTGCTAGCAACGCCTCAGATGTCATTGATATATAAAACACACAATAATTAATTTTCAGCGTTTCCTGTTTATTAAATTTTTTATGCGTAAACAGCCTTACTACAGAGGATTACGTTGAATTATGATGTTTTGAAATAAATAAATATGTCTAAAATGTATCTAGTTATCACTGAAATGTTTTCTTCCAGTTCTGTCCCCTGTATGTCACGACTCGCTCTAGAAGGACCGAGGGTTAAACGAGTGCCTTTGACACAGTTGTATTATTGATACGTCCGGTCTGACCATGTTGTTGTTTATCTGGCGGTTCCATGACTCGTTTAGTGTGTTGGGGGGGGGGGGAGCGCTGAGTTAACTTGGACACTACATCATGTTCACACACACCCCTCCCCCTGCCATAAAGAGCGTGTTATCGATTATTTGCTTCAACTGATTTTCATGCAGTCAATCGTTTAATCCGATCACGAGTACACTATAATCGAACTGCAGAGCCTAGGAAGATAAGAGAGTGAAGGCGAAGAACAAGATGAATTTCACGTATCTTAACGTGGTTGTCGAAAGTGTTTAGTAGTGTGCCGGATCATGGTACTGATAATTAAAGCTGTAACTCGGGGGGGGGGGCAGGGGTACTTATGGGTGCCATTAACTATCTTTCCTAATGACAATGTGCATACTTGTACTTTAAAAGGGGCGCCGAAGATTACCTTGCTCGGGGGGGGGATGTTACCAAACATAGAACCGACTCTGGTGTTTTGACAGTAACATGTTTTGAAAGACGGTCTCGTTTGAATGTGTCTCGAATTCAATCTCTACTGACGGTGGTGGGGGGGGGGGGAAGGTTGGGTTAAGAACTGACCTTAGTGCAAAGTGTTCCCGGGTGGTTAGAGCTAACGGCCAACGATGTGAAACACCCAATCTCTCGATATTAACATCAACTCCCCCCCCCTCCCCTTCTATTCCCCTTCCACAGTGGGGCAGGGGGAGAGAATAGATGCTCGGTGTAAATCAGATTGTCTGCATCCTTGACCCCTGTGACCTAATTTTGAGAGGAGAAAGAAAATACATCCAAACAAATCAACAACAACAACAACAACATAGCTATGCATGCTGTTCACTGTGTGGGCGTGAGTTCTCCACCCCCTTCCCCCGTGCTTGGACTCGTTTGATGTGGGACACGCTTTAGTTTCAAATAGAGTACTCTCTCTTGTTATTATTCACCATATTGTAAGAAATATTTGTTACAAAATTAATAATCTTGTTTTTGGATTGTCGTTGTTTTACAGCTCATTGGGTCAACCTAAGAATTAGCCGATATTCTTATTGTGTGTAGCGATATTCTCATTGTGTGTAGCGATATTCTCATTGTGTTTACGTGTTGATGTATTTATCAGTGGACAGTACATTGGGGGCGGTCCATCCTTAAAATTGTTTCCTAACGTGTAGGGTGATGTCTCCACAGAATTCACGCCATGTGGAGGGATTGTGTTGCTATAACACAACACCCATACATTTTTGCCCCTTCCCCCCCCCGGGGCCCAACATTAAGTCAGGTACCCATTTAAAGCTGGGTGGACTTGGGAACTTTTATCAGGACCTGAAAAAAATCCCAAGGTTTCGAACCCTTGACACCCCCCACCCCTCATCTCTCCGGTCGACAGTACATACGACCACCCGTCAATTGGTGGACTAAAATAAGATATGTGTGTTTATGTGAATATACATAGACACAGGTTTAGAATATCACTTCCTGTTGCTCACCGCTTATAAATACACTTCACAGTGCTCGTCCATTAACAGACTTGTAATTCATACCGTTGGATAGTTTTACTGTGAATTATTACATCAATATTGACAAGATTCCACACATATAAAAAAAAATTTGGATGATAACTTTTGAAAACAAGATTTTATATACTTTTTTTTTAAACAGTAAAACATGTTTATTGTTTACCTCTTTGTTGGCTAAACTAGGTCAAGTTGAGAGGTTTATTGTGCTCATTAAGTGTGAGATATGGGTCGTGTGAGAACACACACACTTACACGCGCACACACACACATATATATATATATATATATATTGTGTGTGACTTGTTTTTAATGGAAAATGGTAACACAAACATATAAAAGGGCAATAACTCATATCAGTACACAACCAGCTGCTGAGCGTTTTTTGAATGAATGCAAAAGAATAAAGGCTACATTGGAGGAATGGTGCGGGGGGGGGGATTAACTCATCTCGCCCCTTTAGCCTAAACCAGCTGTTCGGTTGTTGTTGTTTTTTTTTTTTGCCTTTTAACATCAAATTAATCCGATTAAACTTTCAAAATGTGTGGTTGTTTGTTTTTTTTTTATTTAAATTATTATAACATGCATCACTTGAAACAATTGAAAGTTGATATGGCTTTTCATGGCAGTTATCTTTTCCTTTTTTTTTTTTCAACAGGGATGATGTCCCCTGCGGAGCTCCAGCAGCTGTGGAAGGAAGTTTCCCTGCAGACGGGCATCGACGAGAACATCATCAAGACGGTGAACGGGCTGAGCACGTCCTCCACCACGTCCCACGGCAGCAGCAACAGCTTCTCCTCCTCCACCTCCTCCTCCAGCAACGGGAAGAGGGCGAACATGAACGGCGACATGGACATTTTCAGCATGGGCGGTAAGTTCAGGGGGTGGGGGAGGGGAGGGGGGCTTTACATCGGACCTGTTTGTCAGGACACACACACACACAATGCGCCTTCCTTGGTGGGGCGTATCACTTATCAGCAATTGATTGCTGTTGCTGTTGTATTTACAGATCACTGTGTGCTGTGACTTAAGGAAGTAAACTCATGTTACAACATGCGGCATTAATCAGGCAGACATCCAGAAATAAAAGTTGATGCCGAAAAACGAATGGGGGAAATATTCATTTTTTTTAATATTATTTTGGTTTTATTTTACACCTGTTGCACCTGTTGGTGTGTATTTTTAATTCAGAAAATGTCTTCATTTAATTAATACATAGTTACATCCTGAAGAAATTTTTTTTTAAACTGTATCAAATACTGGAAGAATAACCACCTGTGTCAACTATTTCTGTCAATGTCTTGCGAAGCCGCCATATTTTTTTCCGGCTCCGCTTCCCAAAAATTTGACGGCTCCGGCTCACACCAGACAAAAAATTTTGTAAGTGCGCCACGCAAACATGCCGCTGATAAAAAGTTATGCAAATTTTGCCGCGTTCACCCCCATAGTCAGGAACTTGAAAAATATACGCATTGTCGGTTTTACTAAAAACAAACCATTTCAGTGCATCCAGAATCATATCATTATTTTCGACTGAGGTTTCACTAGTCGCCATTTTCATAAGTAATAAAAGTTATTTCAATGATCAAATTAGCAAATAGTAAAATGATACATTATTTAAAATATTTTAAAGACTTCAGTATTTATATTTATTATTTATAAATTCGAAGTGACTATTCGGTCCCGGGAACCAATAAACTCCGATTTTTATTCGGACCCAGTCCGAAAAAAGTCTGATTGTTATTCGGACCAAAAAGCCATATAAATTTATCTACTCTATTTCAGCTATTATGTTTATAATAAAATTGTTAAACACAGAGAGAGACCATTTTGTTTTTAGTCTAGATAAATTCGCGGTCAAATAATATACAAAATGACGCGTTCTATTTGTCGTCGTAGTAAAAATTAATTTTTAAATGATTGATACAATTATTCTATGAAATAAAACTTTTAACTTTATATATAACGAAATAACATGCCATTAAAAAAAATTCGGAGGGTAAACAAGATTTAAAACGAACACAAAACGATTCCCCATTAAAGATTTCTTGTGGTGATGTGCGTGCACGGTATCATTTAAATGTTGTTACTGTTGTGGCGTTCGTAAAACATGACAACATTTCAAATTGTAGGAGGTAAACAATCAAACAAATTTGGAATTTTAAAGCTAAAAAAAAAAAAGAAAATTCTGCTTAAAAAAAAAACATTTGGGAGCCGTGGAGCCGCCAGATTTTTCCGGCTCCAGCAAAAAGTACGGCTCCTCGGCTCCGGCTCCGCAAGCCTGGTCTTGACCAATAAATGACATTCACAGCCTTTGACCGCAATAATCCTTTGATCGCTGTCGTAATCGACTTAGGGATCAAAAATCAGTTGTATGTACTTCAGCTAAAAATTTTTCAGATTTTCTCAACAACAAAAAAGAAATACACGGTGAGCAAGATAGCCAGCCAGGTTCAGAATAATATATTGTCATTACTCCCCCCCACACCCCCACCCATCTCATACACACCCGTTATTCAAAGCTCATAGTAATGTAAAATGTAACATCCTCCCCCTCTCCCCGGTATCACCCAACAGACTGCACACACACCCACCCCACCCCATCATTCGCCCATGTCAGTATCGGGCAGTTCTTGTATTTACAAACAATTGTCATGCAAATTGAATTTTTTTTTTTTTGTTTCTTCGTGAAACTCTAGCGCCACTGTTTACACGTGTCACGGGTGGGGGGGGGGGGCTAGTTATATGCACGTGATTTGTAGTACATTCACTTGGAATGGGACGTGGGGCGTTCGGGGGAGGGCAGGAGGAGCGGGGTGTCTGCACTTCATCAATAACTCCATGTAAACATTTGGTTGTTGATGGCTTATATATGGCGGGGGACGGGGGTGCACAGAGCGAAGAGTGACCAATAGAATAGGGCAGGAGTAATTTGCCCGGATCCTAACAGTTTGTGCGGAACTCGAAAAAAAAAGAGGAATAAAATGTTTATCATTACTGTAAACATTCAACACACACAATAAAAAAAAATTACCATATTATTAACATATTGCCGTTTTGATTAAGTAGTTATGTAAACATTTTGAGCCATGGTATCTCTGACATTTGGAACAAGGTTTTTAATTCTTTTTTTTTTGTTTGTTTTTTATTTAAATAAGACATTTATCGTTGTCTGTTAACTGGTCTACTTTAATCATTGATTCTGTAAAAACTGTCTGTCATGCACAGAACAGATTCCATTCATCCCCCCCCCCACCACCAACACGACAACTGGCCACTGTTGACAGCCTCTAGTCCAATCTGTTTACCGTGTTGTTATGTACAATCGTTGATCTCAGATGTTGCCCCGCTCAAATTATTTGTTTACCATTTGAGGGTTGTGGGGAGGGGCTGGGCGGGGCCTCAAAGATTATTTACTCTTGGAAATTGGAAACCTGGAAATAAATATCAGGCCACGTCAGACTCGGCTGGGGCAAGGAAGGGGGGGGTAGTTGGTTGACACTACCTCCCCCCCCCCCAATCGGCTCCTTCACACACAAGGCACACACTAACAACACACACTCATGAATGCATCACCCACTGGAGCAGACGCCCACTCACACACGCCGCTGACTTTCATTTACTTTTGCTTCCGTTCACCGATGCACGTCTTTATTTGATGACGTATGAATCACGTGACCGGTCTGTTTGTACATGTCATGTGACATACCGTGTGTGGTGTGTCATCGGCGTGCCCGTCTCGTCTCTTTGTCCGTGTCATCGTTTTTTTTTTATATTTATTTATTATGATTATAATTTTATTTTCATATTTTTTTTTCCTGTCTAAATCAACCTCCTGTTTCATTCCATTATTCGCTGCGTCATTCTTTTCTTTTTCGCCTATCATGCTGTGGTTGTTGTTATTCCCTCTTTATTATTATTGGGTTTTTGTACTTGTTAATCTGGCGTTATTTTTAACCAATTCGATAATGTGTTGCTAAAACAACGCTAGACCGCAACAAGGGCAGTAATTTGATAAACAAAAGAAACAACAGTCATTTCAGTTTCTTGCTTTGTATTTCAAAAACATTCACTCACCCAACCTTGAAATAAGCATCTCACAGGAGGTTTTTTTTAATTTTATGGTGAGCAAAGGCAACCGAGCAGAAAAAGAGAGGGTGACCTGGTCAGTTTCCGGAGAAAGGAATGATTGCTGACCAGTCACCAGGTCTTGAAATCCTCGTGGGCCAGCTTTGATGCATGGGGTATTGAACGAGTGGTCAGCTTGATCTATGGTCGCATGACGTGAGTGCGGGAGCAGTGATAATCGCATAGCTGGGCGTCCACTCCGGCTCCATACCCGCCCTTCCCCCCAGGGGGGGGTCTTAGACGCACACACAGAAAGTTGACCAAATGAAAAGTAAATAGAGACTGGAATTACATTCTACCATCTCATACACACACACACATACATACACACACAGATACCCGCACACCATGGGGCAGAATAAACTGTTGACCACACAAAGAACTTGGGAGCGCTCGGTCCAGTTTCTGAATCGTCCAGTTTTTTCTTATGGTCACTTTTTAAAGTATTTAGGAATGACTGTGTCAGACTGACTAACGATGAAAGTAACCTATCAGGGGCATTTCCTTGGGCCATACGCAGGGTGTAGGCGATCGTATCGTTGTGGCAGTCCGTAAATACAGCGCCGAGCTCATCTTGTGTGAAATGAGGGGAGTACGTTCATTGTTCAAATCTCAGACATTCCGAATGTATTGCGGATTAAGAAACCAGGCTTAACATGTTAGCTAACGCCACCATTGTGGAACGGATGGCCGAGTGGTGTAGATACTCGACTGTCGACCTGAAAGTCATGGGTTCGATCCTCGGGGAAGGGGTACGCCCAAACTCAATTTGTTTAAATGATAATGCATGCAATAACAATTTAGACTTTCTTAACTTAAGGCATAAAAAAGTAAACGATTGACGTCTTTGACCAATGTGAATTTCTTAATTTTTTGTAGTTTATCCATTCGCCATTGAAAGTTATAAAAGTAAAGCATTAGTGCCAAATATTCACACACACACACACACTCACACCGTCACGTGAACATCATGTGATCAGAGCAATAAATAAAGATGAAGAGTAAACCTAAGAAAAATATCTCTCTTATGGACATTGAGTCATTTCAATGGAAATCGAATGTGATTTCAATTAGTCCATTTTTCTGACTGTGGAGACAAAAGATTCTTGATTTAGTTTGATCGATTCGGGGGTGGGAGGGGGGTTCTTTTCTTACGGTAGATTGTGTTTGTTGCACTTTTGATCAATTCACTGCGCAGTTTCGTTGTTTACCAAATTTTTGTTTATTTTTTTGTTATTATTATTTTCGTCCTCATATTGATCTTTTTTGTTTTGTTGTTCGTGAAATTTTCTGTTCGTCATTCTCTGGGGCAAAGTTCTTTTTGTTTTGTTTACTTTTTAAATACACTGTTTTGTATTTGTTTGTTTGTGTGTGTGTGTAGTGTTTAGTAGTAGAGTTCGTTGAGCAAATGATCACAACTTCAGCCAACAAACAAAAGACTCTCACACAAAACGGCGTCAACAAAAGACCAAGAAAGTTTTGTTTTGTTTTTTTTTTTAAAGTTTTTTTTTTTGCATCAAGGGGCGGAAAAAAATGCAAAGATAAATGAATTATGTCCCATTACTCTTTCTCGCTTTCCATCTTTTATTCTTTGAATGTAAATATTTGATGCGTATGATTTGTTTTGTTAAATGTTATTCTGTCATTACGAGTTTATTTTATTCATCTCTCTCTCTCTCTGTTTGGTTTTTCCCGTTTAATACACTCTCTCCTTTCCCCTGATTGCTGTTATCCCCCCTCTCCCCCCTTCCCGGGCATAAGTCAGACAGTGACCACAACAGTATTATTCATAAAATGAAAATTGTTTCAATCTCATTAAGTGACTGGCTGGACATAACAGACCATCCTAGCCGCCGTTACTTTCCCCTGCGACTGTCGGTAACTCATTTCTTTAAGGTGGGTGGACTTAGGGACATCGACTGGACAGGCAGATAATATGGATCTCTCGCCGTGACTCAAATTCGGGATATATCGGTTAGCACTCGTCTGCTCTGCCACACTGCCACCCAAACTTTGTAAATCAACCCTTTATTTACAATGTCAAAAAGTCTAAGGATACTCCATACAGAATATCCTTCATACTGCTGTGCATTATTTGATGAACGTTGTGTTTTTTTCTACAATATTTTCAAAAAAATCCTACTCTTAACATATAGGTTTAATTTTTTTATGTCATTTCCTGTTTCAGGAATCAAGTCAGAGAATACTTCCATGTTGGGTTCATCCAACTCCACTTCCACCACATCATCTTCCAAAGACGCTGCCATGACCAACGGCAGCAGCAATCACCACCACCACCCCACGCACCCTTTGTACGTCAACAAATGCTGCAAATGGCCCAACTGTGAGGCCCAGTTGGAAGACTACTCCTCGTTCATCAAGTAAGTCATTCATATAACATATCACAGTAGGACCGTCCATGTGTATCTTGCCGACCCCCAGCTTCATGTGGTGCGTGTACCACAAAGTCATATGTATCTGTGTGATGACCCCATATCCCGTGAGAGAGTGGGGGGCAACTTACCTGGTATGTCTTAACACCATTACAGGGCAAAAACCAGTGTGATGGGTTCTCTCATATAACAGATAATAAAATGAGGCGCCTATATTCCTGGGGGGGGGGGAGGGGGGCTGCCGGCTCGTGTCTGAATGGGCCCATACTTTAGGACGACCCTGCAGCCTGTCATACACATAAGAAACCTGGAGAAGTCCCTTTTAAATTGGGTAATGAGTTTGTGGGGCAGTTGTGAAGGATTTGGGTTCGATTGCAAACTCGACCATTAACTGTTTATGTTGGTCTTCCATACTCTCGCGGATTGGTTCGCCATCTAGTCCATGCACCATGTCTAGTGACCACCCCAGTAGTCACTGTCTTATTACCATTGTGTGGTTATTCTTGTTACAGACTATCTTTGTACTATGATAGATTGAAAATGATAACTCCTGGCCGTTATGAGGAGAAGCACACATAACAAGCAAAGCGGTAATTGAAACACAGAGCACAAGTAAACAAGGAACTTGAGTGTATGCTGAAATTTTGATTTCCTCATATGTATGTAGGGTTACTCAATTTACTTTTTGATGGCATGTACAATTGTTGAATGACTTTACCAACCTCAACATAGTTTTTCGTGAAGGCTAATCCTTATAATTTGCTAATCCTTGTTATCTGATAGGGATTAGCCACTCTGTCACGTTGTTTATAAACAGGAAATGTTGTGTGTGCGTGTGTGTATGTGTACAAATTGTTTATAAACAGAAAATGTTTCTTGTTTACATATCGTTCATTTACATCCGGGTTCGTTATTTTCATATTTTATTTACTGTATTATTTTAGAAATCTGCGTTCTTTTATTGTATGTTTTATTGCAGTGGTTCTAAAAAAAAATATCCTTTGCTACCCATCATGAAAAAAAAAACTTTTACTTTTCGCGACTGAACAATAAAAAGACAGAAATAGAATTCGTCATTAATTGTGTATCTATATTTACCCGTTTACATAGCAGATTTACAAACATTTTTGTAATGGAGAAATAATATTGTAAACAGGAATTCGTAGATTCTCGATTTTTTTTTTAATTTCAATTTTCATTTCAAAGTTCAACATTTGTAGCCACCCACGCGAAATTACTCCGCGACCAATGAGAGACATCGCTTTGTTGCATTACACAAAATTACTTAAATTCTTTTAGATTTGTCATAATTGTTTTATATCCATAAGTATTGTGAGTGTGTGTTTGTGTTGTGAGTGTGTGTGTGTCATTGCAAAGATTAATTGTGGCCGAAATGTTGTTTGGTTTGTGTTTACTGTTTCAGTGATTGTGTCCGTCCGTCCGTGTCCCACAGAGACTCTGGTTGTGACACACATAAAGCAGAGTGGGGAGGGAGGGGTGTGGGGGTAATGTTAATTTCATTTCTGTAAGTTGAATGAAACAGAGTTCGCACGATGACCTGTGGGGTGGGGGGAATGGGGAGGGGGGGTCCGTTGGTCTATAAATAAATAAATAAGCGAGCGGACATTTCGTGTGAAAGCTTCTTAAGTCCTGGTCATCCACAGGGTTGTTTACTTTGGTCAGTTGTGCCCTGGCTAATCAATAATGCTGTCAGTGCTGGACAGTTTGGCCCGAGTGCTGACCAGAAAGAAGGGTGGGGTGGGGGGAGAGTAACGAACTTGGGATGGGGGCATGGGGGGTGCAGTGCAATGACTGTTGTGTTGTGTTGGGTTGGGTTGGGGGGGAGGGGTCAGTATTAAACTTCAAAAGGTTGACTTGGGTGACACGATGGGGTCATTCCCCAACAACACATCGTCATCATTACATATAAAGCTGGAGTTTACTTAGTGGACCGTTCCACACGATAGTATTATTATAGAGGTATGTATACAGAAATAGAGAAATGGGGGTAGTTCCATGTTTTTGGTACACACTGTGGAAGAAACGTGTCAACAATGCAAAAGAAAACATTTTAAAAAAAAAATCCCCATAATTAACTCAAACAACAACAACACAGTGTTGTATTTCCACTTGGTGCTGGGCATTCCCCCCCCCCCCCCTACATTTGTTGAAAAAAAAGGGGGTGGGGTTAGCGGCGTAGGAAATTCGACAATAACAAAGTCTTCAGCCTTTGGCCAGTTTTGACCCTATCGTGAGATATTGCAGCGGCTGGAAAGGTCAGTGACATTGACGGCTACACCCCCCCCCCATCTTCAAATTTCAGCTTGTCCTTGAACCCTCTGGCCTGTTTTTTTTTCCTGCCGACTTCTCTCTGTGATCATCTGGCCTAAGTGACCCTGTCCACTGTCCAGGCTGAGGTAATCGAGTGTGACTGGACGAAAGTTTTTGGACAGTACTGGCCAGGAGTCACACCCGTCCATTTAATTACACCGGACGTCATACAAGTGTGTGCATGTATGTCTGTCTGTGTGCATGCACGTATGTCTGTCTGTGTGCATGCATGTATGTCTGTCTGTGTGCATGCCCCTTAATGTGGCAGATGCAACATAACACGATGCCTTTGTCACGGTTTTATTGGAAATATATCTGTTTACTATGGTCAGTGCTTCCAATCAGGTCTTTGATATCTCAAGTATTAGACAATGTAAGATGATGTATTGAAAGAATCCATGCCGCTTTTCTGAATACAAAGGTTTATTTGTTTTATTAAATTAATTACAAAATAAATAATATATATGAAAGATATATAGGCTCTGCGTTAAATCGAAAGTAAAGAATTAATACAACAACAGTATTCCAGTTTAAAATACAATCATGAAAAAAATCGGATCTGCCCGAAACCAAAATAGAACCTAGCCTACCGATCAAGCCTAAAGGGGATATAACTCTATGCAAAGGTTTCGCAGGGTGCAGCTAGTAAATGAATATTTACTACGTGGAGTCTTGTTTACCCACACGTGTGTTCTGAAAAAATTAACGGTATAAATGTATCAATGTCCATTGTAGTGATCTACTTTACCCTCATTTTCTGGGCTGCCCCCCCATTGACCCCTTTTACTGTAATGTCCGGCAGCTTGTTAATGCATGGTTTATATTTGTATGGTCAAACGTATTGCTGACCATAGTGATGGACGGGTCATGTATTGACAATATAATGTTATGTATTGGAGAATGAATTTATGGAGATGGTGGCGGGGAGGAAGGGGGGGATCGAAGTGGTTTTACTTTAGATTCCCCACCCATCCACCACCACCCGCCTTCACAGAACTGAGATCACGGGTAAACAAGGTCTGACCGCTTGACCACCGTCCGGCTGGCCTGCGGGACAGATCAATAATGTTGATGTGAACCTTGGGTCACTTTGGTAGTTTTTTGTTTGTTCTTGTTGGTGTATGATTGTGATGGGCAGTGTGCATCGCCTCGTTCAGAGCTAGTGGACAGAGCCTGGGTGCAGACGGCCTGTCTTGTCCAGTCCTCCTTCGCAGCACCCCCGCCCCCCACCCTTACTTTTGTTATATAATTTATTTATACACTTCCCTATTTTCTGTTTATCTTTAGTCTGAAATTCATTTCTATACAGCAGTGTTTCCCAAATTGTGGGGGTACTCGTATCCCCTGGGGGGTACTCGAGGAGTTTTTTTTGGGGGGGGGGGGGGGGGGGAGTTCGCACCGGACTGAGAACATCGAGTAAACTTACACAGCTAAAGCTAAAACAATGAAATGAGGAAAACCAGAATGCATTTTTTGTTTGTTTACAAAGGTTACACAATATTAAAAAAATAAGGAAGGGGTACATTCCGGGTACATGCATGTTGAAAGCTGGGGAAACACTGGTATAGTCATTTATCTGTTTTCTTTCTTTCTGTATGTGCAGGCCTCCTTCATTCATTTTTATAAAAAAAAAAAATAAAAGTTGTATTTGTTCGTTAAATATAATTTGAGTTATTTTGTCATAAAAAAGTATCTTGAGTCCAGTTAAAGTAGATCGATGGAGGCTGTGTGTCCAGCCTGTTTCTCATTGCGGTCACCTTATACCAGATTTGATCAAACTGTTTGAATAGCGGGACACAATGGGTTCCCTTAAATTTTACAGACGGACCGGCCAACACCAGTTGGATGTGTAGTGTTTATAGGTAACATTATGATGGACAGATGGTGTCGAGGTTTATATGTTCGATTGAGAGGAGCGGAGCGCGGGCCGGATCTAAGAGCCAAACGGGTCATACTTGGTCCACGGGCCGTAGTTTGCCCACCCTTATCTTTTTTAATTCTAGTATTTTAGGATTACGAGATTTTTTTTACTTTAGGTGTACTTGTTTAATTATAGTCTTATTTCTTTCTCATCATGGATCCTTTGACTCTCTCTCTCTCTCACTGTCTCTCTGTCTCTCTCACACACACACAGATACACACACGCACACACACTGTACATGTATATATATCCTCCAAACCACTTTGCCGCCCCCCCCTCATGTTTATCGCCAGCTTAATTTCTATCAATATAAACAATGTCACCCACTCCCCCCCTCCAATAATCCCATCCATATATCCTCCCCACCCCCTGGTCTCCAACGTACGGGCTGCCCCCATCAGTGTGACTCTTAAGCTGAATGATGTATCGACAGGGCAGCCGAGGGTGGCCAATAAAGGGCGGCGTATAATTCATTCTCTTATTTATGAACTCCATAGTCTCATTGAGGCGGGGGGGGGGGGTAAAGACGGTGTGTGTGTGTGTGTGGTGAATCGAGGCTGAAGATTAATTTCACAGCAAACAAACAGTACAACTTTTAAATAAAATTAATTGTTTCACTTAACTGGCGGTTTGTGTTTTTAATTAGAGGTCGACAAGGTTTTCCGTGTTGGTCTGTTTGTTTGTTTTTAAATTTCATTTCTTTTCACGTTGTTGACTTGTGGACATTGTTTGTACTTTTGAAATAGAAGTTTTTGTTGGTATGTTGTAGTGTGTGGGGGGGTGCAAAGCAAATGAGTTTTGAAAGTTGTTAACGTGAAACGGTTGGGCTGATCTCATCCATCTCCCAGGTTGAAGACCAACATAGAAGTGGAGACTCAAAAATTATATAACCACCACACGGCGCAACTCTCGGTTTTTAGAGAATTACATCTTTAGTCAAAACTTAAAAGTTTTAATGCTGTAATTGTTAGAGACTTGACTACGTGCATAGTTCAACCCACCCTGCACACTAAAAATTACCAGTTTACAACCAAGTTAATAATTATTAAACTTTTGTCAACTTGAACATGAGTATTTCCTAAGCTTTCACAATTACCTAACTCATTTAGTTAAACGATGTCTGATATAAACCAGTATCAGTAACCATGACAAGTTATATCATTGTAGTTTGGTTATGCAGTGTGTTGTATCCAGTTTAATTCTGTGCTCAATAAACTTAGCGGCACGCAGTTCACACATTTAGCATTTCACCCGTTCCCCCCCCCCCTCAGTCCAGTCTAGAAAGAGGAGAGTCACTATAAACAAACAAATATTCCTGCCAACTACGTGGGCGTCTTTGTTGTCTGCGTCATCAGTTAGAGACGAACAACACAACATATAGAGAGAGCATCAAACGTAAGTGGGACGGGTTTTTTTTTTTTAATGGCGGGAAATGGAGCTATAAGCAGACTATAGTTTGAACAGCTTCTTTTAATATCAAGTCTGGGAGACAATCCTTCTGATTTCTGTTTATCATTTCGGCCCACCAGAGATTAACTGCTATGGGTTTGTGGATCAGTGGTTCCCAAACCTTTCTGAACTCGTGAAACACTAAACTTTACATATACAGTGGATTCTGCTTAATTGGGACACCGCTTAGTTGGGACAGCCGCTTATTTGGGACAAATCTCAAAGAAACCAAGCCAAGAAACCAATAGTAAATTTGTATGTTTAATTGGGACAGCCGCTTAATCGGGACAAAAAGCCTCGGTCCAGATGTGTCCCAATTAAGCGGAATCGACTGTATATATATTTTTTTAAATGTCGTAGTGCATCAACTCTTAAGATCGCTATGACTACAGAAAGGTAGGTTGCAAATAAAAATTTACAAAATCCCATTATTTAAGGAGAAAAAACATATACAGATGAGCAGTCGGCCAGTCTTCTTCTTTTGAATCAGATTTTTTTTTATTGTCTATTTAAAATTTCGTATAGGCACTTGAAGTGGTTTCAGGGAAAACCAGTGCTCCGCAGAACGCAGGATGAGAATCACTGGGTATAGAGGAGCTGCATCTGTAGGTGGGTGAATGTGGTGAATGACTGCAAGAAGTTTGGTTTTGTTTCATTCGGTGGATTTAACTTTTTGAACTTTTCTAATGTTTTCTAAACAATTGAGAGATTCAAACGTTTTATTACTGAAATCAAGTCATTTTTAATGTGCACAATTCGAATTAGAATGCAAGCTTAAATTGCGCTGGGAGGTGGGGGGGGGGAACCAATATAAAAACCTCTGCAGTGGCCACTAAACAGAGATCCCTGAGCCTTATTTCGGAAAAACACAACACTTTCATCGTCAATTTTATAAGATTTTAGCAATATTTTTTTTAAACGAATTCGCTGTAAGAGTAGGAGCTGTACTAAATGAGTCTCACGCGACTCTCTAAAGCAGCCATGGGGCAAAACTACCACCCGCGGACCAAAGTCGGCCCCCTCCCCCAGTTTCAAAGTGAAGTACAGCAGTAGTGGCCCCTTTTATGTTATGTTATGACTTGAAACATTTAGTTCGTATCAGTTCATGTCAACACTCCAACCATCTTGCTCTTGGTCCCGGCCCGCCCGGTAAAAAATGTACGAACCCATTGTGGCCCGCGACTCAAAAAAGTTGTCCTCCCGCCTCTCCCCCCCCCCCTTGCTCTAGACTCTAGAGCCACACGTAACCACCAATGTTAAATTTCCTTTATTTATTCCTCCCCCCCCCCCACCCACCCCTTTCCTCAAATGTCTCATTTCCAGTGTAGACGCTAATGATCGACACAACTATTGGCCGTGTATGTTGTGTTAATGTTGTATCATAAAACTGTGTTTGTGCACCAACAACAAACAAACAAACGCATCGTTTTATTTCACTAATTGAGGAAGTGGCCAGACCTGTGTGTGTGTGTGCCGTGGTGACAGGGAATGTTTAGTGTCTGGGTTGTTATTTTTTTTTTGTTTATTTCCACTCAACATTTTGATAACATTTGGTCTTTGTATAAGTTTTTTTTTTTTGTATTCTGGGTTTCTGGATGCGGTGATGGGGTGGGAGTCGTGTATGTGTGTGCGTCATACTTTTTGTTGTTATCCCTCCTCCCCTAGTTTGCTGGAAGACCTTGTTTTATTTTTGTGTTGCAGTGGTCTAATGTCTTGTTCAGTATGCGGCAGCATGTTTTTTCCCTTTCTTAAACCCTCGCCCTGGTCTTGTCCATTGATGTGTTTTGTCACGAGCACTGTGACCCGTTCAGAATCTCTCTCTCTCTCTCTCTCTCTCTCTCTCTCTCTCCCTCTCTCTCTCTCTCTCTACCTCTCTACCTCTCTCCCCCTCTCTCCCTGGGCGTCATATTGGTTTGTTTAGTGCATTGTTTACATTGGCACCGGTCGTTACCCGGGACCGAATCAGCAACAAATATGACGACATGGGGGCGTGGGGCATGTGGAATCGGTGATAACAGACTGTGTGTGTATGTGTGTGGGGGGGGGGAGGTTGTCATCATGATCATCGCTCAGAGTTAGATCAGTGACCTGTGACCTTCAAGTCGATACAAGACATAAGTAAATATCACACTTTGTCACTCACAGCCCTAGCTTAGATTTGCTCTCTTTTTTTTTTTTACATCGATTTCCACTGGTTATGTGTTTGATTGTTTTCATATCTTGGTCATTCTTTCATGTACTTGCATAACCGTGAATACGTAATGGTGTTTACTGCCATTATTTTAACATCACGATTGAAACACACACAGAGGTGATGACAGTGTATGATGTATCCCACGTATCTCTACAAATCGTTATCTCTTTGACAGTTTGGTTTGTAGCATTTTTATATCTAATCTGTGGTTTGAATTGAACATTACCCCACGTTGTAAGAATGGTATTGGTGCGCACCTTATAACTAGTGTTGTATTCGTTGACGAAAACTAAAACTAAAACCTTCGTTGACGAAAATGTTGCTTTTTCGTCAACGAGAACTAAAACTAAAATTAGCAGCAAGACTAAAACTAGACGAAAACTGAAATTATTACAGAAAAAACGAAATAAAAACTGAAACTAAAATATAGTGTTGCTTTCGTTCACGAAAACTAAAACTAAAACCTTCGTTAACGAAAATGTTGACTTTTCGTCAACGAGAACTAAAACTAAAACTAAAATTAGAAGCAAGACTAAAACTAGACGAAAACTAAAATTATTACAGAAAAAACGAAATAAAAACTGAAACTAAAATATGACCTGGGACTAAAACAACACTACTTATAACTCGTTGTAAATATGGTATTGTTGCGCAACTTATATAACTAGTTGTAAATATGGTATTGGTGCGCAACTTATATAACTTGTTGTAAATATGGTATTGGTGCGCAACTTATATAACTCGTTGTAAATATGGTATTGGCGCGCAACCTATAAACTCGTTGTAAATATGGTATTGGTGCGCAACCTATAAACTCGTTGTAAATATGGCATTGGTGCGCAACGTATAAACTCGTTGTCAATATAATACTGGTGCGCACGTATCTCCTTCGCTGTTTCATCTTATAAAAACGAATTATTCATATGTATTTCTCAAATTATAATTTTTTTAATGATTTACTGCATCATCACAAACATGTATGCTATTTTGATATCACAATACAGTCTGACTAGAATCTCAACAATGTGTATGCCTAAAATGTGTTGAGCTACTTATTATTATCAACTGTTGTTGTTTTTCTTCCAGACATCTGAACACCGAGCACCAACTCGATGACAGGAGCACGGCTCAGTCCAGGGTACAGATGGAGGTGGTCAGCTCTCTGGAATCACAGGTCAGTACCATTACATCTCCACCCCCCCCCCCCGGGGGGCCAATCACATTTCATTTGCATCTGATCACTTCTTTCATTCTTAAATTGTGCGTCTGTCCAATCAACCCCCCCCCCACACACACACACACACAGACACCAGCCCCCGTACCCCATCATTTCTCAGGGGAAGGGGTGGGGAAGAATGATTGCGTCGGTTTCATGACATCGTCTTAGTTACCAAGTCAGTGCGTGTTTTGTCCCCCCACTGTGTGTGTGTAAGGGTTTCATACTTTCAGTTCAGCCAAGATGGTTTTAAATAATTTCAAGAGAGAGAGATGGAAATACATGAACCGTTTGGTTAGGTTATAGTCTTTTATATTTAAAAAAAAAATATCTTTGTTGGCTTAGCTAAGTCACATACACACACAAACACCCTTTCACCCCGCATAACTTTTCCGCACATCTTCCTCTTCGTCAGTCAAAATGAATTCTTTGTGTCGCTTTATTTCCCTGTTTTATTTTTTTATACACCAGTGACATAAAACACACACACACACACAGACACAGGGGGGGGGGAGACAAATTATAAATATAACACTTGTTGCTAAGTAAAACATAAGAAAAAAATCCATGTAGAGTTTGCCTAGTTCATCAGCTGACTTATACCTGCAATCAACCTCTCTCTCTGTCTAATTATAGGCACAGGAAGTGAAGTTGCCGTTTCTGTAATCTAATTTATAAACCCTGCTCTGGTTTGTTTTTTAACTCTAGCAGGCACAGCTTGCATTGAAATGAAAGGGATACGTTGCTCTTTTTAACTTTTAATGGGGTCAAGGTAGGAAGATGGTGGGGCTGGGGGGGGGGAGGGAACAGAAGTGTTACGGCCTGCTAGAACGAGAGACTAGTGCGGGTAGGGGAGGTGGAGGGGAGGGTGAAGTGGGTGAGCATGAGATTAAGAAAAGACAAATAATAACAGGCGAGTCTTTTAATTGCATTGTTGAGGGTTATGTTCCCTTTTTGATGTGGCAGTGATGTCCCCTTGATGTCCTGTCAGAATGTAGCATAATTCTTATAAAAAAATTCTCAGCACTCTCTGCTGCCATGATTGTGTTTATTTTATGACCTCATAAATTTATTGTGAGGTGGGTTTATATTTTTTTTTGTGTTTCTCTCTCTCTCTCTTCGTGGTGACTGGCTTGTGATATTTAGCCGGTGTTGTTTCCTCGTGGCTTATAACATGAATCAGGAAGTTGTTCTATGTATGTGTGTGTGTATATATATATATTTATATATGCGTGTGTGTCCTTCCCCACACACCCTCCTCCTTTGCCTGGCCTCGTCATAGGGACGATGCACTCGGGGAGACATCCCAGACTAAACTTCCGCTCACGACACTGTCAGCATCATATATATATATACTGCCTCGTTGTATGCGTGATTCCGAGGTCTTAGCGAGAGTTGGTCAATAAACTTTTGTTTGTTTTATTCGTACTGCCTCAAGGGGGGCCGCTCACATGTTATTTACTGCAAAACCATGTATCCCGCCTGATTATAACAATATACAGTGACAACGAATTTACACCCTCCGCCAGCCCCTGAACAATCTTTATACTGGGACAGCCGCTTGGAATAATTGAATATAATTGGTCAGTTAGTATGTGGCGCCCCTATACGTGTGCCCCCGTGTAAGCGCCTGGCTGGGACTTACCATGCGGTAAGACTGTCCTTCCCGGTCAATTTAATTTTAAAACATCCCCAGCCTTCTTTTCGAAAAAAAAAAAAAAGTCCGATTTGATCTCATTTTATTTAACTCAATATCAGAGGCGTCCACTGCCAACGTTGTTAAAATAACTGCGACCCCCCTACTTCCCCGCCCATAATAAGTGTTAACGCAGAGGCGTACCTAAGGTTGGGAGAGGCTGGGGTTCAAATTCGAAAGTCCCCCGGGCCCCAGCTTGAGGGGGGGGAGCCAAAATGTTTTTTACGTTAAATATTAAGTACTTTATCTTATGTCATGATGTCAAATGTCAAAATGCAGGGCTCCCCAATAAGGCCAAGCCCCCCCGGGCCCCCGAATCCCTATATTCGGCACTGTGTTAACGCTCCCTAGTAACGTTATTTCTTCAATAAACACACTTTATTTATATATATATATTTTTTTACCATCTGCGTCATTTGTTGGTCGTATGTGTGGACCCACCTACACGTACCTCTGTTTGGTTGTTGTTGTTGTTGTTGTTTATCTATAAAACTAGGTGTGTGTATGTTTACAGACGAATAAATCTAGCCACCGGATGTGACTCATTATGTTGACTTTTTGTGGCAACATATCTTGTAAAATACACAAAAATTAATCAGTCTTTCAAAATGATTTCAAACACATTTATGAATCATCTTGTGCTGATACCTACACCTGAACCTATACATAAACCTATACATCTCTTAACGCTTGTATTGGGAAAGTTCAAAAAAGTAAAACCCACTTCAGCAGTAGTACAATTTGTGAAGCTGCATTGATTTTTTTTGTTGTTGTTGTTACCGCAGTAATTCCCAGCCCAATGGACTTAATTAATGACAGTTTGAATGAACTTTCCCCAATCACTCCACCACCACCCCACCTGAGCTGGTTACTAAATTCGTTTCACTAGAATAATTTATGTTTTTATTTCTTTTGTATTGTTTCTTTTCTAAAAAGCTGAGATGTGTTTTTGTTTTGCTGCGTCAGTCCCGTTTGTTTATTTATTGCTATTGATTTCTTTTCCTACGCCACCTCTGTTTGTTAGACAGCATCGGGAACTTTATGCCCGTTTTTTATAGTTGGCCATTGTTAGTAACCGGGTCTAATGAATCAATAGATGTGGTGGGGGGGGGGAACACTGCCCTCGACCTACTGTCTCCACTTTAGTGGATCAGCGAGAGCGTGGGCTGAATGCTGCAGCCCATAACCCTGTACATGTATATATGTATATTACATGTATCAGATATAGATCATAACCCTATACATGTATATATATATATATATATATATATATATATATATATATATATATATATTACGTGTATCAGATATAGATGCTCTGTAGTTTAGATAGGGCTGGGGTCAGCGGCGTAGCGTGGGTATCGGCCGCCCTGGGCGGAAGACGTTTTAGGTAGGCTATTTCAATTTAATCTATACACTTTTGCCGCCCCCCCCCCCATAAAAAGTAATAAAAAGTGCCGCCCGATGCGTACCGCACCCACCCACCCCCTAGGTACGCCACTGGCTGGGGTTCTCAAAGTTGGGGGGGGGGGGTAGGTAACGATTTACAAAAGTTTTAGAACCACTAGGGTAGGAAGTAATGGCCACATGGAACATTTTGTTAAATAATACATCTGAATATTGTAAAGTTTTAAAAGAACACAGCCGCTGCAACCCGAACATGTCATTTTTTTACAAACTGTTAAGCCCCCCCCCCATCCCATCCCCCTCCTCCTTAGGGTACAATATCCTTATCCTTAAATACATAATCGTCTAACCCGTGTGTCTCCCTCAGGTGGTTTTCATATCGTGCGGAGTATGCGTTGTATTTCATACATTTCTTTGTTATTTCTGTTCATGGCAATAAAGGCCACATGTTCTTTTCTATTGCAGCATTTCGTATATTTCTTTGTTATCCCTTCTGTCGGATTTCGTTCAGCCAGCTTCTGCAGGCTTTTCCACTATTTAATACATAATCGTCTAATCCGTGTGTCTCCCTCGCAGGTAGTTTTCATATCGTGCGGTGTATGCGTTGTATTTCATACATTTCTTTGTTATTTCTGTCCATATCGTATTCTGTTCATGGCAATAAAGGCCGCATGTTCTTTTCTATTGCAGTATTTCGTATATTTCTTTGTTATCCCTTCTGTCGGATATCGTTCAGTCAGCTTCAGCAGGCTTTTCCACTAGTAGCCTATGCCATATGAAACACTTTCCGGTTGGTGGCTGTGTTTGATCAGAGGGGAATGTAGTAAGCGGGCTCAGGATTGGCTGGTGGCAACCCCGAGAAAAGACAATAAATAAAAATCATTTGGAGCTGACAGAATTTAACTGGACGTGTTATGCTTGTACTATTTAAAACTAAATCTGGCCACGCTTGCCTCTTAAAAACATTTGAATGAAAACGTTTCATATTCTGGCTCATTGTAAGTAATCCCCCTTACTTTGACATCATGCTCTGTTACTCCTGACATCAGTTTCCGTTACTCTGACATCACATTCAACTCAACAGTTCTGTTCGACCCGTCACACCAGCGTCCTGTCTACAACGTCCTACACACACATACACACACACACACACACAATATGCTGACGTCGTTTTCCTGCCCACCAAACAAACCACGGTGGTCGTCGGTCACTACATCATAGATATTACTCTTAAAAGTCTCACAACACAAAACTTTTTATCCGTTCAGACGTTTCAAGTTTTACTTCTCTCACGTGACTGCGTTTTCTTTGTACCCTTTCCTTTCATTTCTGTTTCGCATTACGACATTTTTACGACTCCTTCACAATGTCTCGTCTTGCTATAAGAAAGAAACAAAATAAAACCCTGACGTGGGGACAGGTCTTCGAGGTTCACGTCTAGCTATCTTGTTAACCCGCCCAAGCATACGACAGTTGTGACAGGCGACAGATGTACATTTGTATATAAACGTCTGGTGGTAACATTAAAACGTTGGTGAGCCGCCCCCCCCCCCCCCATGAGTTTGAAATAGACATTCTAAAACAGGAAACCTCGGCCACTTTTTTTTTTTTTTAAATTCCCCGCCATCTAAAAATAAAAAGAAAAGGGGGTGAATAATTGTTCAGTTTTTAAGCCACATCATAAACATCTGAGATAATGATGTGTGGCCCAGTTTTCCCCAGCCATCCCACATCGTGTCAGTTGTTTTTAAATGGTTATTTCATTAAAACACACATTGTTTCACAACGTGGAGCTCCTCGTGCCTCACTCGGTGATGATTGGATTGTTGAAACGAGGCTATTGTGTAAATCTATCAACCGGACATTATTAAATATTGAAAACTAAAAATATATTTTACACGAGAGCGGAACATACACATTTTTTTAGAACGGCCGAATTAGGTCATGCCCCACACAAATCAAGGCTAGCAAACGCCGCTTTAAACGAATGTATTCTTTTGACGTAATTTGTTTATTTTTTTCTAATTTTAGAAATGTAAGGTAATTAAAAATAAAACACACTTAACATGGAATGTGAAAACATGACTATCATCTTATATATTTTTGACGTACAGGTACTTTGATGATGAGTTTTTGTACACACAGACACACGCAAACCCCCCCCTACCCCCCCCAACCACACCCTTCTTTCTCTTATAAAATTAGTAGGTGACCTAGAGATATCTACCTTTGAACCTATCATAGCATGTTGCATGCGGCTGACAAGATATTTGAAGATACACATATTTTAGTCCTGTTGTAAACTATGATACATTTCGCTTCCCCCCCCCCCCACTATGCCCTCTGTCCGAGTCCTTCATACAGCTCACCATACATAAACCACCAGCAGAGACAAGTCTGTACACGCGCCTCTCACTGTCAACAGGTGTCAGGATTTTTTATGCCTTTATGTCTTGAATTTCAGCCATTTTTTCCCCACAATGCACTCTTTTTTCATGCATTTAATATGTCATGCTTGTTTTTATTACCATACTGTGCATCCATATTAATTGCGGACCCTTGTTGACCTACATCGCATGTCCAGGCGTAACAGAAACTCGTCCTATTAGTGGTGGCGCTCACAACTTTGGGGCCCTTCCGCTTAATGTGTCGAGGGGGCCTTCAATATTCGCTCCCCTGTACAAAAGCCCCTGAAAATTGCCCCCCAACACTCTACGAGCCCTATATCTCCACTACCGCGTTCTCTATTTTCCGTTGTCACTGACCATGAAGACATCAGAATTTAAATCCACCAGTTGGTCACTCAGCACATAAAGAATTCGTACATTGAGGACTACTAATGCTCATTGTTTCGTTATCTATCTCTGCATATTTTTAAATTTTAATGTTAATTGTTTCCTTATCTATCTCTGCATATTTTTTTTTAATTTTGATGTTCTTGCACAATTAACAACGTGTTGGTCATGTTCTGTTTCCACAGCTTGCATTCCAAAAGAAAGTGTTGAAGGCCATGACCGATCACCTGCACCACCAGACCATAGCGCCCCAGGCCCAGATGCCCCAGCCACCCATCACCTCGTTATCCACGCCCTTCTCCTCATCCATGTCGCCGTTCTCCACGTCATCCATGTCAATCGCATCCAATCCATTGTCTCCGAAGTCGCCGCACGAGATGAAACATAATCCATGTAGTTTAGTAAGTTGTTGTTGTTGTTTTTGTTTGTAGTTGTCGCCCCCTTTTTTATTATTTCCCTATGGACTCGAGCGTATTTTTTAAAGTCATGTGATTCAGTAGTTGACAGCACATTGAAATGTTAGTTGACAGCACATTGAAATGTTAGTTGACAGCACATTGAAATGTTAGTTGACAGCACATTGAAATGTTAGTTGACAGCACATTGAAATGTTAGTTGACAGCACATTGAAATGTTAGTTGACAGCACATTGAAATGTAATTATGTTGTACGGGAGATTGAGCGTTTGTTATTTTTTTTAAACTTGTTTGTTTGTTAGTTGATCGGACAGTTTGTCTGGTCACGTGTCTGTTTATGTGACAATTTGACATCTTCAAACATTACAATTTGAATAGCATCCCTGGACAATAAATAAAAAAAAAAACATGTTAAAATATCTTTTAACTACCATACCGTGAATTTAACATATTATTCAAAATTTAAAAGTTATTATTAAAAGCAATTCGCACCAATGATAATGTTGATATTTTTGTTTTCAAGAATAAAGAAGTTATCCAGAAACCACTCTGGTACAAATTTCTCAAATCAATAAAAAAAAAAAAAAGAGGGGGTGAGGGGGGAAGCAACTCTTCTTTTCGTTGCTCTCAGTAAATTATTTCTGAATATTAAAAAAAAAAAAAATCTATATTCAGTGCTATTAAATTGTCGCCCTACCCCCTAGGATAAATATGTCACATTTAAGGAAAGAAATGTTTGTTTTCTTAAAAATGAAAGGCTAATTTCACCTAAACGTATTTCAATTTGACATTTTAAGTTTTTGTATCATCATCATCCTCCCCACCCCCTCCCCCCACCTCATTTTCAGGAAAATAATATCAGTAACTACCCGCGAGATCTAGGGACTTAATTGTGCAGACAATTTGGTTTCGAGATTTCTCCCCGCCACAATCTTTGCGCGTTTCTGCTGTCATTATTATGGTAGAATTGGTTTAAACTAGGGTAATTGCCCTTGCTTGTTTGAGAATGATACAATCGTTCATCCCTTTCCCTTGCCATTTATTTTACTTATCCAAATGGTATTTATTTAATAGTTTTCAAACGGCAAAAATGAAATAAATAAACTACTACAACGGTACACACTTAGTCAAGTTGCTTATATTTTCGCTTTTACAATAAACACTGTGACATTTTACTTATTAGTAGATAATATGCTTATATTTTAACAGTATCACAGAAATAGCCTTTGACTTCTTTTTTTATGTTCATTGATTCATTTTCTTAGTTTCAACTAGGTAGTTGGAAGGGGAGGGGGGGGGAGACTTTCAAAGATGTTTAGGCCAACGCAACAGTCCAGACCCTCAAAAGATCAGATTAAATTAAAAAAAAAGTATACTTGAAGGAGTCCCATTTTGTTTGCACCTGGGGCTCCATGCACTAGCTTCGTTTGCTTATCCAGCTAGCTTTGACTTCAACCAATTGTTTTCTTTTCAAGACAGTGATTCCCAACAGCTGGCGTCATTACGAGGGGGTGGGGCAGTGGGACTTAGTGTCTACAGGGGCCATTTTAGGGGTAACTTTTTTTTTTTCCGGAAGCCCCTCTCAGTTCATTGTTGTCAACGCATTGATCAAACTTCAGTTTTATTTTATAAGATGGGGTCGAAATTTCAATAATTAAAAAAAGAAAAACTTTTGAGAATCACTGGTATAAAATGACTGTTTCTAAATTTGGCCATACATAATGTCATTATGTTTGTTTCTTCCTCTTATAGCCTTCCTTGTTGCCCAAACCCTCCATGCTGAACCCTTTCACGGGGACCCCATTTCTCCCTCCTGTCTCAATGGTCCCCAGCCCCATCATGCAGATGACCCCACCCCACCGCCCTCCGCCCCTGATCACCACCCCAGGGGGCCACCACTCGTCATCCTCACTTCCTCCCACACCAAGCAGTGTTGGAGGCGGAGGTGGGAGTAGCAGAGGTGGGAGCGACGGAGGAGGAGGCCCAGTCAGAAGGAGGGTCTCAGATAAATGCAATCTTCCAATCTCAGCAGGTAATTTTTTCTTTGGTAAACATTCCAAAGGGGAAACATTTTATCTTCTTCATTAAAATGGTAATAATAAAAGATGATGATTGTACTTTGCTTTATTTTAGCAGATGTGCAAGTATGCATGTTACAACAGTTTTTAAAACATGTACCCCTTTATTCCAGAAATCCATAGAAATCGTGAATTTTACAAAAATACAGATGTTCGACCACCGTTTACATATGCATCATTAATACGACAGGTAATACAATTTTGAGAGTTGTCATTTACAGGATTTTATTTTTTATGTTTCAATTTTGATTGACACATAGTTATATATATATATATATATATATATTTCTAAGTAAAGTCTTTTATAGATGTTATATTTTTCTTGTTAAAAGGCCATCATAGAATCTCCACACAGACAGTTGACCCTGAATGAAATCTATCAGTGGTTTCAGAACACATTTGCTTATTTCAGAAGAAATGAAGCCACATGGAAGGTACATATTTGATAAGTTATCTGATTGTTACATGAAAATGCTTAAATTATTATTTCTAATTTATTGTGTCTTGGTTCTTTAAAATCTGGTTATCAATTCTTGAATGTATTCAGTGCTCCTCAAATCATTTTTCACTACAGTACCCCACTTCAAATTGTTTTAACGTTTCTTTTCAAAACTTGACATATTATACCAGGGATGACCTAACTTAAGGTTGATGACTGCCACATTTCAGTTTTTTTTTATGTAGCGAAAAATACCATAAAGAGCCGGCCATGGATTAAGTGAATGGAAGAAATCAACAAAAAAAAATGAAATTATCCAATGGGAGCTGCACTAAAATAAAAGACCTCACCACCATTGGTTAATACAACAAAAATTTGTTTTAATAATTTGAGGAGTGCTGGTTTTTTGTGTTGATAGATTTTGTAAATTTAGATAATGTATTTATTTATGATGATAGGTAAAACTATGTTTGTTGGGCTGACTTTCTTCACAGAGATTATAACAATAGCCTATGATTTTTTTTATATACATCTGTTTTTTTTTTTTATTCCTGTCGTTCAGCTCACAGTATTTAGTTAACTGTTTACACACCTGAATTAGTTTGCATGCCATTATGAATCCGTTGTTTTTGTTTCTTGCCTCTATGTTGTGTCTGTCATTAATACTATTAATCTACATATAAATCTTTCAATTAGTTTAAATTTGAAATTATTTTTTTATAATTTGAAATTATTTTCATAATTATACTTCCAAACAGAATTTAAAACATTTTCACATAATTGAGATAACCCATTTCCAATTACCTTAATAATTGTAATTAATTGTTGTTTAGTGTTGTGTTAATTGTATTTTTTTAAATCTTGTAAAAAATGTATTGCTTCAAGTTGAAATGTATTTCAAATCTAATTTATTTAGGGAAATTCACTTGTCAAAAAAAAAAATTAACAAAAGCTGATCTTAAAAGCATATGCTAATGTATGTTAACATATGAGTATAAAATGCTGAACAGTATTTGAGTTGCTTTTAATAAAATTTAAATTTTTTGTATACTTTGTATACTTTAGTGTCATAGTTAGTGTCATAGTTTTAAATCAACTTTTATTATCAAAGGTGAAGCATCTTAAATACAATTAAAATTGTAATCAGTTGTCAGATTGTATTTTGTTATCGTTTTGACTTTAATTTTTGTCTGAGCATGATCTGTTCGATTCCTCGTTATTATGTCTTGTCATGTCAACAGTAGCATGCCAAGGATGTAAACATCTGTCATCCCTGATTTCTTTTTCTTTTGTCTTTGTGTAGAATGCTGTCCGTCACAACCTAAGTCTGCACAAATGTTTTATGCGAGTCGAGAACGTAAAGGGGGCTGTGTGGACAGTGGACGAGATCGAATTCTACAAACGTCGACCGCAAAAACTGGGTGCAGGCCCTGGGTAGGTGCAGTATAGTATTAATTTGGTTAATTAGTATCAGGTTAAACATTTCTAAAATAATGCACCAATGCACTGATTTCATGAGAAACTAAAAATTGTAATTGAAAAAAAAAAAATTTAAGCTTAAGTATTTTTTTTCTATTTCATCATTTCTTAATATATTTTTTTAAATATTTATAGTTAACATAAATTTTGTTTTCATTTATTAACCTGATGCTGATTACCTTTTATTAACTGTTTACCATATACCATTTTTCCCCACTTCCTGCTACCTCTTGTTTAGTTTGTACATACCTCATTGCATGCTGTATCAGATTTTAAAAGCTAAAGGAAGCCAGTGATTTTTTTTTTTATTAAATTCTGTAATGCTCAACACAGCAGATTTGAAAAAAAAAATTAAATAATTAATAATCTTTAAGTTCATGAAATATTTTTTAGTAGGGGTTACTTCAGAAATTATTGTCAAAATGTTCTAAATCGCATGTTTTAAAATTCTCTACATTTTACTGTTGTATTTTTTTTATTTCGTTTTTCTGTTGCATGATATTGTAATCTGGTTCATAACTAGTTGTGACATAGTTGGTGAAGTTTTGCATGCATTTTATGTTGTATAAATAAATTCTGTGATCTACTGGATGGACCGGTCAATTTATATTCCCTAAATCTCTGTGAAGAACAGCTGCGTTGATTAAGACAGTTTGAGCCATATGCTCAAGATGTATGTTTTTTAAAAAGTTCCATGAAACAATGAGTTGCACTGCTTCCAATGTCCCCAGAATGCAATACGTACCAACTTATCGTTACATCGATGTTTTGTAAGGTACGAAGATGACTATGGATCATTTTGGATGGTGGATGACTTTGAATTTGTTTGTCGGCGACAGTTTAGTCGAGGACGTCCCAGGTTGGATTAGACAGAGTTATCTTTTGATGTAGTCATAATTAAATGATTCCCATCAAATGAGTTTAATCATTTCCCTTATTTATTTCCAAGCAAATGTTGACACATAATCAATCAATTGCCTGTTATCAATTTTCAGTACAAGCTGAAATTGAGATTATTAGTTTGCATTTTTGTGTTGTTAATGGGATTGACATCTTCTAAACATTCTTTTTCGAAGAGGCTTTTTGTGTCCAATTTATATGTTATCACATTCTTAAAAAAAAAAAAGAAATATTAGCTTGTATTCTACAGCTAATGAAAAACCCTGTGAAATGTGAGCAGTGAAAATAATTTGTAAATTATATTGGTGGGAGGGGGGAGGTGGTTTCAGAGGCAGTCACTTAGTTTCCATATCCATTAAATAAGTATGGCTTTGCTCGTACCATAGCATGATCAAAAAAAAACCTCTGTGAAATAAAATACTTGTGTCATTGCATGTTTTCTAAATCTTTTCTACTCACTAATAAAGTAGTATCAAAGAGTTTTCAAGGTGTGGTTTATTCCTTTTTTTAAAATCCTGTAACTCTTGACCTATTACATGACAGATTCTCCAAAGTCAATTTTCTTTTCCCCTTAAATCCAACTTGACAAATTGCTGGTGTTGACGACATTATTCTCATTCACACTGAACCCACTTAGACTTGAACTAACAACAGTACCGTCAGTATGAGACTCACTTGCACCAGGTGACCCGTTTAATGCTGCCCCCCAAATGATGTACTCTATTTCCAAATGATGTACTCTATTTAGCTCACAAGTGGGGCATGACATTTGTTGGACAGATTTTATTTTTTGCTTATGGTAAAGGCTGAGTCTGGATATTTTTTCTATATGTCCGTGTGCCTCTTTACAGATGAGTAATTTTTTTTTCGGGTTTTGTTTTTTAATCCACGCCCAACTTGTCGTGAAGTTAGTCACACTGTTATTTGAATCAGCTTTGTCCATAAGTTTATGTATTAATCATTGAAGTGGAGCCACTTAGCAATCGTGGATGAAAGGTCAAAATTAAAGAATTATTTTCTTTTGATTTCATCAAGTCATTGAGTTTGTAAACAAAAAAATGTTTGCCAACTCTTTTTTTAAGCTTCCGAATTTTTTTTTTGCTTTGTTAAAGATCTAGTTAGTCTGGCCAATAAATATTTATTATTATTTATTGTATTCATTTTCTGATGCTAAGATTGTTTCAAATTGTCTACTAATAAATTTTCATTTGAAGTAGGCTGATGTACTCTGTTACCTCTCCCATACCCAAAGTTGTCCTCCATCTATTTCTCTCAGCATTGATTAAAAAAAAATGTATTTCCATTTAGCTCTGAAATTACTAGTCTCAATTTTTTATTATCAGGAGCAAGATTATTATTCTAATAACAGCACTTACATATATAAACCAATGACAGTTTAAGTAATTATAATTATTGTATACATTTAAGTAATTATTGGGTATTATTTTTATTGGTATCACACTCAAGGGCTGTTTCCCCTTGCTTACTTCAAAATCCATCAACCAATTTACAGCAATTTAGACAATCATTTCAACAGTTGTGTACTCAAACCTGAAGGTTGCTGGATTTTTTTTTATTTTTGAAGCATGTCAGGGCTATCACTTTCTTCCTTACCTTCTTTGCCCTGTACAGCAATTCTCTTTTTTTTTTTCAGATATAATACAAATTTACTGTGGATTGTCATTATAATATTCTTTGATTGATTAGTGTTGTATTTTAATAATGTGTATTATTTCATTTTTTTTGGTTATTATAATAAATCAATTTAAAAAAAAAAAAAAAGCTCATGTTAAATATTTGACTTAAATCACTAATGTTGACTTTGGTCTATTTCCAGCTCAATGAAGGGTCAGTCAATGAGTGATTCGTCCAACTACAATGAATCAATCAGTGCATCCATCAGAGTAAGCCTCTTGTGTATATAAAATGTTGAGCAGTAAAATGCACAATATGTTCAGCAGTTACAAATGCAATATATTATAAAATGTTAAGCAGTTACATGCATAATATGTTGAGCAGCTACATGCGTAACATTTTGAGCACTTACATGCGCAATATGTTATAAAATGTTGAGCAGTTACATGCACAATATGTTATAAAATGTTGAGCAGTTACATGTGCAATATGTTACAAAATGTTGAGCAGTTACATGTGCAATATGTTCTCCCATCCCACCCAACCTACTGCACTTAATAACATTTGGGTGCAGTTAGTTCATTATTTTATTTTTTTCTTTCTTCTCCAACCAGGCTGCTCTTGGTGATGGGGCCATGGGATTATTAGGTCACGGTCTGTTACCTGATCAGGACAGGGCTCAGGATTTATCTATGAAGGGCTCGGTTCATGATGGTTTAATTGGGTAAGTCTAATATTTCGTCAAAACATTGGTCATTTTGTTATGGATGATACAAATTTTTAATTTACATGTAATTCTTATCATTTTGTTATTGATAGTACATTTGTTAATTTACCTGTAATTCTGGTCAGTTCTTTCAATTATTTCATTAAAACAAAATTAAACTTTTATAGTTTGCTTTATTTATCTATGGTCAGATTTTTGATGTTGGCTTTTAATTTACTTTTAAAAGAGATTTAAGTACACGGACATAGATACTAATATCTGTAGGTCATCTTTTAATATTTATGTAAATAAGATTTTGTTTTTCTTTTTATTCTAGGAGATTTGATGACCCTGAACTCATGATGAGAATAAAACAGGAAGTTCAGGACGCCTATCCTGACTTTGGCTTTAGCAGCCCCCGAGCCAGGTCACGGCATCGGTCACCTTCCTCTCCTCACCCTGAAGAAAACGAGCATCAGGACCCTCGTGGGATTGAGGTCAAGGGGGGTCAGATGATAATGATGCCAGACATGATGGACCACTACGACACCCGTGAAGAGCTGGAAGAGGACGAGGAGGAAGTGAGACGAATGGAGGAAGAAGAGAGGTCAATGGGGATAATGGATGGGGAAGAGAGACGGCGCAGCTCTTTAGATTATGATCACGATTCTCTGGATGATGCAGAGAAAAGACCAAGCTATATTGATGATAAATCAACCAACGATAGGTATGAAACTGAGGCAGAGCGTGAACTTAGAGCGGTACAAGAAAAATTTGAGCGTGAACAGGCCGAGGACATGAAGAGGCTAGTTCCAACCAATGGTTATCGCTCACGTCCTGATAGCATTTACTCCATTAAATCAAACTATTCATTTTCCCCTTTGAACTCATCAGAAAACAAAGAAAGCCAACGCCACCCCTCAGGGGATCAGCAGTACATCCGACCTGGGTCAGGTGACCCGCACTACCCTGGGCCAGGTGATCAGCACTATGTCAGCACAGGTGACCAAAGAAATCAGGAAAATTGTAACGTCATCAGTGGCGGTAAAGATTCTAATTTCACGACCTCAGGGATACCTACCAAAAGACTCAGCCAAATGGACAACGAACTCGAGGATGCGAAGTCATCCAGTCCCAACTCAAAACCATTCATCGTCCAGTTGCCTGATTCTGGACCAGTTTTCCCCACACCACATCGTCCTCACATGATGACACACACTCCACCATTGGATGCCTCCCTCTCTGGGGCAGTCTAAATACACTTGCTAGGCACACACTCCACCATTGGATGCCTCCCTCTCTGGGGCAGTCTAAATACATGTGCTAGGCAACAATAATAAGGAAGCATCAGACATTGCTTTCAAGGCAGATTTTTCTCTGCTTTTCTTTTTTTCTTTTTTTTTTTTGTTTATTTTTGTAAAGTGAACAATTTCCTTGAGTCAAACCTGGATGCAAGTTAATCTTCTTTTTTTAACCAGTTCAAAGAAACCACCTCAAGAAAAACAAAAAAGTTTGGATTTTTTTTTTTCAATAATGAAATTAAAAATGTGTCAAAGAAACTTGTTGCATCAAACAGCAATTTTTATATATATAGTCTACTTAAACTGTACATTTTATTTGTCATACAGACAAGTGTTGTTTTTTTAGTTAACACACTAAATTGGATCACGACATTAGTATCTTTGTCTCAGATATTTGTTGATGAAGTTGAAGAGAACGCAGACAATTTTCATTATATTCACTCATACTTCAAGACAAAATTTTTCATTTATTATACATAATACTTTTTTTGTTTTATCCAGTCCTGCTGGTATCGACATTCACACCCTGTTAATTAATTAATTTAGACTAGTACATCGCTGTTTTTTTTGTAAACTGAATGTATTTTGGAATGGGTATTTGATTATTTAATCTTACAGAATGTATGGGGGGAATAAAAAAATGTAGACAGGCACCAACATATCATGTAGTTAGTTGTTGAACTTCATTAGCATTTTACTCACGTCTATTTTTGGAATAGATGGTCATAATAATTTCAAATTTTAACTATGTCCTAGAGATGAGTTACTTTATTTATACAATCACTAAGATATTTTAGTGATGCGGCGGCCATTGTCACATAGGCTGCGTCACCCATCATTGACTTAGTGGATTTTATTTTTTTTCATTTCTGTCAAGGGTTAGACTGTGAGGTCAGCTGCACCCAACAGTTGACAATCTGAAATATTTTTGTCATAATACTGATTCACATTATTGTCCTTAATTTAAGTGAACCATGTTTATAAAAAGATGAAACAATTCAACTCACCTTAAAAGAGTTTTTCATTTTTTTCTACAGATTAAAAAGAAATAAAATTTGTTTCTGTATTTTTTGCGTCCCTATCCCATGTTTATAAAAAGATGAAACAATTCAACTCATCTTAAAAGAGTTTTTCATTTTTTTCTACAGATTAAAAAGAAATAAAATTTGTTTCCGTATTTTTTACATCCCTATCCCAATTATTACAAATTTGAATCATGTGACCTCCTTTTTTTTTATCAATCTATCCTAAAATGTTATCAACAACTGTCTCTTCCCTCACTCTCCATCGATATATTTACGTGGAACTCATGAAAGATATTGTAAGTGGTTGTGATCATACATATTTTATCCTTACTGTGTTAAAATTTTACTTTTTCTTTTACCAAATAAATATAGAACGAAAAAAAAATAATTTTATAATCTGTACTTACAGACTGTGGAATGTGACAGAAATATGCTCCATTCACACAATAATTGTGACAATATCATTTTGAGTCTCTTAGTTATGAAGGCATATATTTCTATTGATATGTTTGGGAATTGATAACTGGAGACACCATAGTGGTCAATATTGGTCCAGAAATTTCTATTTTCCTCTTCAGAACGAGAATCTGTCAGCCTATTGGTTGGTTTTATAATAGGTGTCACCAACCACTACCTGTTAACTGTGGCAGCCTAGTCACATTGACACTTATCTTTAATTAAATGCTAAAAGTCTGTTGCAACCAGAGGCTACTATTTGTACATTTTTTTTGTTGTTTTTTTTAATTTGTGTAATTTTTTTTTTAAATCTATGTTTTGCAGATCTTATAAAACTTAAGTGTTCATTCACAAAAAGCTTTGAAGCATAATGATGTATAGAAACAATGATTTTTTGTGTGTGTGTGTGTATGTCATTCTTATATGATGAGGTTGGTGTTAAGAATAATCAACATTTTGTGACTAGAAAAATATGTTGTATTACTATTGTTCATGACAAGCTTTTATTAATTGTCTTGCTTTTGAAATCTTGTAGAATGTGTAATTTAACTTATTTTTTTCCTTTAATTGGGTCTGATAATAAATTATTTCTTGCTTGAAAACTAATTGAAAGCTTGGGTTAGCTTACAATGCTACATGCACATATATTTATAAATATATGAAGTAATTGGGTGTTATGCTTGCCACTCAACCTATTATTATACAATAGCTACAGAAACTTATAATCTTCCCTGATTGCCCCCCATGGGTTAGGGGGCACAATCCACAATCTGGGCTACACTAGTCTGGTTTAAAAAACTTCAATTGAAAATAAGTAAATGATTTTAACAAAAACATTTCTATTTATCCCAAGGGAATAGTAAAAAGATTCTAAACTTGTTTCAAGTTTTTTTATTTCAATACCTTTAAGTAAATGTATTAAATATATTTATTATTTATTCTGTTATTTCAAACATTCATATCATTTAATAATACTAGGTATTATCAACATGACAATCATTTTAACCTTATGCATTTAAACATACAGTTGAATGGCTGAAAGTTTATTTGGGCAATTTATTTTTTGCTAATTTTATGTAAGATTCATTATTTGATGCTCATAGTCTGAGTTTAAGAATTTTTCAAAAACGTAACAGAACCTGATCACCATATGTATCTTCAATATTCCCCAACCATTCGAACAGTCTCATTATTGTTCTGATATTATTTGTGAATACTTCCACAGAGTAAAATCTCAATACATATTATGGTTCCAGAAGCTCATTGATCTCACCGTGCAGTTTGTTTTAATTCATTCATCAGAAAAAAAACTAAAAACTCTTTTCACATTGACAATTGGCACATGGGAGATTTTTTTTTTTTTGTCTATGTTGGTGACCAACATTTTATGAGTGTGCATTGTTTACATTATTTAGAAGCTTCGATGTTTCAGAAGTTGATTAGACCAAATAATTTGAAGTACAATCTCATATCATCTACCTCATCAAAAAAACATTTTTATCTATTTGTGACCAGTCTCAAAAAAAAAAAGATGATAATAAAATGGTTCAATATTTTTCTTGCTCTGCAACCAGTCATTGCTCAGTCTTGATGTTGGATATTGCCACAGAAAAGTTTGTATTTAATTGTCATGTGCTAATACCATGGCGCTAGTTGTGTGTGGATCAAACAAACATTTCATTGTTGTGGCTGTATTTTTTTTTTTTATATAAAATCAGCTATGATCAAGCACAAATAATTTTATTGCAGTTTTGTAAATTTTTTATCTGGTAACTCTGAAAGGATGATTGGCTAAATATATTTCGATAAAATCCTAGAAGAGATTCTAATGGTTGATACATTTTTATTTTTCAAATTATTTTTCATTGAAATATTTACTGGTAGTTTTTCTTCCTTTCTAATGTTTTATCGAAATTGAATTGTTTGTGATCTAATATTTCTTTAATTGTAATAAAAGTTACTTAAATATGTATATATTTGAGTGGCAAATGTTTGCGTGCTTTGTAAAAAAAAAAAAATTCTTAGCAAACGTGATCAAAAGTTAACTTTTGTTTTTGTTGATGATACCCTGCAATAATGATCAATGAATATGTTATTATACATTCAGGAGGATTATTTTCTTTCAGATTTTTTTTTTAATTTCAAGCATGAACAAAAAAAAATATAAAAAATGTATACAATAAATCATCCTTGACAAAACGGTTATTTTCGCTTGACTTTTATTTTCACCTCAACTTCAACCATGGATCCTTTTGTTTGATTGTTGATGTAAATACCACACAACGCACTGGCTGGACAGCAGGGATCAGTGTTTGTTTTAATCAGCTTTACACACTAGAATAAATGACTTATTATATCATTGCCTTTGTTTGTTTTTTTTTTACCATTTTTGCCCTTGACAAATGAAACCATTATTTTATAACAGCCTAATGTAGTATACTTCAGCATCCATGTATATTTATTGTTCAAGAGATATAATGATATATTTTCTTGTTGTTTCGCTACATTGTATATTGTGTGCAAGTGTTCGAATAATTTTTTTTTTATAGTTTTTTTTTACTGGACATAATGTGTAATTGTTTAATTTGCTAATAATCTGTTGTTGGGTTTTTTTTTTATTTTACCAAGATTCACATTCTTAATATTTATCCAATGAAAGATACAAAAAAATGTTCAGGCCTTATCCAGAAATCAGGGTTGTCAAGTAGATGTTGTCTGTACTAATTTATTTTTAAAATTACGTCAACAAAATAAAAATGATTATCTATATACACATTGAATTTTTATGATGCTTATATTTTGTTATATAAAACATACATTTTTCAGTTTGTAAGAAAAAATTTTTTTTTTTTTTTAATTTAAATCGATGTTTTGAACACTTAGTGTTTATATGATACATTGTGGACATAGAACATTTTTTTTTATATTTGTATATTTCTGTGTGTTTGAGATGGTGGGATGGATTTTCTTTGAAAATTAGTTTTGGCTTTTATGTTGTTTAAATAATGAGAAGAAGATCTGATAGTGTCTGGTTGAAATGATGGTTTATATAAATAAACATGTTAGAACTTTGAATATTGCATATCACTTTGTTGTTTTCATTTACAAGAATATTTCAAATACATGTACAATTTAAACCAAAAAATTTTTTCCTAGTCTTCATTTCTTTTTTGGGGCAGTGAAATTCTTTAGCTCTTAAACTTAGTGTACTGGGTTAGGGTCCTAACGCATGGCATCCAGTTCTACTTTTGTCCGTTTCATCTGATGTCTTATATTTGACTCATAGGATATGACACTGACCTCACAGGAGGCAAGCCAGAAAAATCAAGGGCCCCCTGAGAAAAAGAGGGCCTACCTGCGTTCGCAGCAAAGTAATAGAAATAAATTTTGTAAAGTGACAGGGGGTCAATGACAGGTTGCCCCCCACTGGCAGCACTAAGTCCTACTCAGCCATGGGTGTTACCTTGAAGCTAATTCACATTAATGTCACAAGTTAAAAAAAAATTCTTTCCTTTGATTTAAATTTAGGCTTATTTTAAGATTTATTCTGCAATAACTTGACAAAGTGATAATAATCAAACACGAAAAAAAAATGTTATATTTTTAACGCCTCTTTAAATAAAATCATGTAATATAAAAAACTTAAAGCTGTGAATAGAACAAATTTAAACGGACTGAGGTATCAGGTTAATGATTGAATAAAAATTTCAATAAGATCATATGAATGTTACAAACCACATATAATTCATTATTTAATATAAATACCATAAGATTGTTATATTTACATCATTTTGTACATTTTAAATACAAAATTTGAAGGAATAAACATAAAACTTGACATTTTTTTTATCTGGAATAAGAACAGATTCTGGGTGCTAACTCAAACTTACTGACAAAATAAAATTTATAATCACATCCCTGTTAACATTGAATGACTCAACCGATTAATTCCATCTGAGATATTCATGTCTTGACACTATCCAACCTCTAACCATAGATTGGTCAGTCCTGTTAACAGAGCAATAACAACCACATAATTACTATAGATAAAATAAATTATTGATGACACTTGGATTCAAGCTAGAAGCCAGCATTGAAAAATTCAAAATTAAACGACTGGTTTATCATATAAAACCTAACTTGTAACCATTATTTTAAATGTTATAAATAGAGAACAGTCATATGTATTACTATTGTGCATTTGTCCCTTTTTGTGAAAAAATTTACATTTGTCAAAAAAGAATACTTTTTCTGCTCCCGACCAACTAAAAAATCTGTTTTTTTGTGAAAGAAGAAAAAAAAGATTATTAAATATAAAAGATAAATTAATGGATATATTTCTCATTTGGTTATAATCAAACATTTTGCTGGACAAATTCAAATCTGCACTGGGTTGGGGGGGGGGGGGGTCCCTCACTTTAAGAACCACTGACTTAGATGTTTTGAAATGGAAATATTATAAAATGTGTGTACCACAGCTATATGCACATAGATAACATAGAATGCAGTGTGATAGTATGTTGTGGTATGATTCACATTATTAGTGATGTGCCCACAGTTAAATAGGCTGCCTTCACCGTTCACTGACAAATTGACAGTGAAGTCAGCTGCACCCAACAGTCGATGATCTGAAAAATTTGGTATCACAAACATCATCCTTCTATCCACTGACACACAATATTTTAAATTCATGCAAGTAATATACCTGGACATATATTTTTTTTAAAGTACTTTGGACCAACATTGTTGTCTATAATTCATCACACAGATTGTAAACTGAGGTTTTGCTAATTCTAACTTCATTTATTCTAATTACAAGATAGTCAAAAGTCAAGCAGTTTTATAAATTAATCCAGACAAAAATCCAGTGAAAACAAAATGTATGCAGTATCAACTACAGTTCATACCAACATGGAGGATTTGTAAGTCTTAACAGCATTTATTGAAAACATACTCAACAACCTTTTGGTTTTTAAACTAGATAAAAGAACATCATTTTAAATAAATTCCAATGATAAATTGGATCCCAATTGAAGCTCAAAATTAAACTGCAGTCCACCCAAGAATTAAAAAGACATTCAATTTAAAAAAAAGATAACCGTAATACAGTAAATGAATTAGGTTTATCAATTGTTCCACCACAATTCAAGAGCTGAATAAAAAAAATATAATTTAAGATATTTAATTTAAATCTTCATTAAAGTAACATTTCAAAAGTCTCAGAAAAATAAATTAAAATGAACCATTTCACAATGCAGATTTTTTTTGTAAACCAGAACTCTGAAAAAAATTCATTACATCTGCAGATCAGATAATTACACTTCCTTGAGAAAGATTCTTCATATGGAAAATTTAACAAAAATACAAAAAGTTTTGCAACAAACATGTACATAAAGAATTATACAAAAAATACTGTTAAAAAATTGAAAGCTATTTATTTGGTTTCATGTAAATATTGATACATTTCAATTTTTATTCCCAGTAAAAATTTGAATCATGAAGTTTAATGAATCAAGAGCTCAGAAATGATCTCAAGTCAGATAACAAATATAAAAACAAAGGGGGAAGGGGGATTTTGATACGCTTTTTTTGACAAAACATGCAATCAGACAAGTACTTTATAAGTACAGACGCTAAAAACAAAATTTACCCTGTGGACTATGGTCACACCAACCAAACTGTCACAGATTAACCCTAAAAATTTGTTCCTAAGAAGCGCAGGATTTAAAAGAATGGCAGGACAGAAAAGTGGGAAAAGATACAAATTTGAACTGATAAGAAACAAATATTAAAACTCATTTGTTCACATGGCCAATACTGTTAACATATGTCCATAAAAATCTATTAAATTCTTAGATTATATAAAATTAATGAAAGATTCAATAAACAGAATTGTGTCTACACCAGCCAAAAAATAAATACAGTGTGTATATCTCATGTTGGACAATAAATACAGTGTGTATATCTCATGTTTGACAATAAATACAGTGTGTATATCTCATGTTTGACAATAAATACAGTGTGTGTATCTCATGTTTGACAATAAATACAGTGTGTATATCTCATGTTTGTTTTGTTTTTTTTGTTTTAAATCTTAATTACATTAAAAAATTCTCAAGTATTATAAGTACATTATGGATTCAATTATATATCAATACATGTAATTTGAGTTAACAAGGAAGCCCACATGTTCAATACAGTAACTTTGATCTCATTTAAATATAATAAAAACAGTGAAATATGGATAAGAAATGCTATTCAATAATAATCTTGTGTAAGATTCAAATCTTTGTGAAATTCATCTTTCGTGATAGTAAAACTGAGTTGAATGTGTCTTTTAACAAATGAACACTGAACGTAACTAGCCAATAAATTCATGTAGCAAATAACAAATTTGATAGCATACAATATCAATCAGAAATTTAGTATTATTTTAGAATAATGAGGTATCATGAAAAAAAAACAGATCTAAAAAAATCCTACTTGAAGTAAATACTGGTGGTAAAAAATGTCTTCCACAGAGAATGCTGAATTTTAACATCGAAATATATAATGCACATATGTTAACATTATTCAGTTACGTTACAACGACTCAGCAGCAAGTTGTTCAAAAGTTATAAATAAACTGAAATGGACATAACTTTAAAATCGACCAACACACTGAAAGAATTGTAAATGTCACGTCTTGTTTTTAAATTTTTTCTATGTGATGGTTTCAGAAATCCACACCAATTAAAATTTGTCAAGAGAAACTAAAGTAATTTTTTTAGCTAATGAGTAGCTTGTGAGAGTTTTATGATTTTTTTCATTTCTATGCTAACATAGAAGTCAAAACATAAACTGAGGAAAGAATACGTTTAGCAGAAAATTGAATAATTTTTCTACAATCAAATAAAATTTGGTTACACTGACTTAAAGAAAGGCCAAAAGAAAATAAAATGTTGATATGTTCACTTATTATACATTACTAAAAGGCTAGAATTATTATATGGTTTTATTTCATTTCCTGGTAAAGGAATTTATATATTGATGGAATGTTAGAAAAAATGTTTTAATAAACTTCGTATTTAAAAATTGTGAGTGATATATTTAAAATAAAAATTACAATGTATTCCATTGTTTAGACAATTATTTTAAAATATACACATTAAAGCTACTTGTAAATCAGAAAAAAAAATCATACAAATTTTTTAAAAATTTCTTTTTTTTAAAAAAACCCAAATGCAATTGAAATGAAAAAAAAAGGAAAGATCTTCAGAAAAAAAATAATGGTTTATGATAATTTTTTTTTTTTTTTTTAAACTCAGTATTTGTATAACCCAGTTTCGAAAAAAAGGCACAGAAAGAGAATATTGTAAGTAATCCCCAATTGTAAAAATGGAAAAACAAATTTATCCCATAATGTTAACAATATAAAAAAAACAACAAAGAACCCATGGTTATATCTATTTCCCTTGTTAATTCATACATGGTACAGAATATGAACTAAAGGTTAACCCAAAGACCTCAACATTTCAAAGTACAGGTACATCCTTTTTAAAATAATAAACGTCAATATTGATGAGCTTCACGTGTAGACATATGGGCATTTAAGCCATAACAGTGAAAGAAAAATAACTAACACACTCTGACCTCAGGTTTTGCACTTCAGTGATAAAATCATAGAAAGATTAAGCTAAAACATAAAATGTAACTCTTACAAATTCTGCACACACACTCAAACCGAAATTCACTGGAATTCAATGAATATCGTACAATTTTATTTGTCAATTTATAAGACTTTTTGTAGGAAAATAAGTAAGAAACATTTATGCTTTTTTAAAAACCGAAATAAAATATTGGACATCAAAAACTATTAAATAGAGATTATCACAGGCTTCAGTAAGATGAACAAAAACAGTTATCATTAAGTGCCTGAGTAATGCATCAGGTAATTTAAAACAAACACAATGACACAGCCAGCCAGTCTAAATAGCTCAAGAGCTTTTAAAACATTTTACAACAAAATGTTAACAGTTTTCATACCAAAGTAAAAAAGACTGACACCATTAGATAAACACAGATATATAAATATTTGGTAATTCAATACTGTAATAACAGTGAACAACTGTTATTCATTTTTTTTTTAAAAACTCATGCTTATAACATTTGACTGAAAGTGAACTAATGAAATACATTCTTTAAAAAAAAAATCTTTAAAAAAAATTAATAAATATAAATCAAAATAAAGACTTTTGCATTTAATAGTTTATCCAGTGAGAAAAATAATTAAGAATTCAACAACTGGAAACCATGACCGGTGTCCAAATGTCCAGGTGGTAGCCATCTCAGATGCATCCATCTAAACCACTGAAGACAGCACCTGCAGCAGCAGAATGGAGACCCCAGGCGTGGCAAGTTGAGAATCTTCATTAAAGGCTTCATTATGGATGGGAAGTTCATCCTCCAGTAGCTTTCGACGTCTGCTTTTGTGGGAAGGTGAAAGGAAAATTCTGACCACCGATAAGAAACCTTATATAATGCTCTCAGCGGACGTGACCTTGAAATCCAGTCTATGTCCACTTCCTGTCCATTGTTGAACTGGACATAAGCTCGAGTGAAAGTGCCAACTGCACACTTCTCACCGGTCTCGGTTACTTCTGGTCTACTTATGTATCTGTTTAGAAGTAAGGACATTCTAAATTTACATAAATACTTTTACATATGACTAAACTAAAATAAATTAATATTGCAACTTAACTCAAAACTTTGATGCTCTATAGATTAGTGACGGAAGGATTCAGAAATGAAAAATATATATATTTACCCTACTTATAATACAGAAAATTTAATTGTTGAATTTCCTACAGGGGAGAGTGATTTTTATGGTTGAAAAGGATTTTTTTTAATTTTGTAGATAGTCTATATTATCATGTGTAAGTTGCATTACCTGCTGACTGAAATGGCATCGTAAACAAAGGTAAAAATTGGGTAGGGGGTGTTCTAGAGGCAATGGCATGTTTTTTTCAAAATTAGCATATTCTATTGTAAGAAAAATTCTTAACATGCGAGCATCCCTCCCCAATCTTGCTAATCTATAGAGTATCCCATCATTTAAGTAAAAAAAAAATTCAAATATAGCATTGATTTCATCTTTATATAAATACTTGTATTCATTCCATTGAAATGGAATACCCTCATTCTATAATATTTTTTTTACAAGTTTTTCAAAATTTAAAAGGTAAAAAATTTTTTTAAAGTAATTTCTATTTACATTGGTCAACTGAGTAACATGTTATCTTATTGCGCCTATTAGAAACCGAACTGGTACAATATATTACCTGCAGGTCTGTACCGCCACGAATGAGTTCTTGACTGATGTAATTTCTTGAGCCCACTTGTAAGAATGAGTTGTGTCCAGGATAAGAATAAGACGGGATCCAGAATTCAAATCTTTTTCATTCCACAAATTCAGCAGCAAGGACAATGAAAAGTTTTTCTGATCTGGAGATTTTAAACAAAACAAACATTTTAGATTTCTGTTGATAGTATGTAAAAATCTTCCAAAATGTAATCATATAAGATTTAACATATTTACTTTTTAATGACATTTTTTTTTAAATAATTACTTCAGGAAAAAATATTAATAAGCTACTTTATTAAAAAAAAAATAGAATAAAAAATTAGAAATAATATGTAAGTTTCCTCATCTCCATTGTTTAAAACGTTTCCTACCAGCAAGTGCCCAGTCGCCATTGTCATACACATCCCCGCAGTAATATACTACATACGTATCAAATCTGGGACCATCATTGGTGCGCCGATCAAAGAAGGCTTTTAGCTTTTGAGAAAGAAAAAAAATAGAAAAGCAAGCCATAAACAATATACCAAACAATATACCGTTATAACTATTAGCATTTACCGTACTTAAGGGCTAAGAAATAAATAAGAAAAAAACTATTTTTACACTGATTTATCTACTTTACAAACTTGCAATCTTTATTGAGCTTTTAAACAGAACAATACCACATTATATCAGGAAATTGAGTTGACTGGTGTGTCCAGTCAACAACTAATTTCTCCAGTGGTGCCTCTTTGACCATTGGGGATGAAGGAAGAGTACTATAAAAACAGCCCGCCCTCCCTATTGGTTTTTAGGATCTCAGAGATAAACATCTACATCTTGCAAGGACTTTCCAAAATTAAAAAATATTACTCAAATCTATTTGCATACTGAACTTATTTTTTAGCAGGCTAGGGTAGTAGATGTGGACAGTGAATTACAAATCAAACCCAGTACTGTCATCTAATCTTGGGCCCCACTGATCCACCTATTTCTTAGTCATTTTCTAGCACATTACTGTACCTAACAGGGCCTTAAAGGGTAGGGGCTCATGACATATGTTAAGAGCTACAATCCATTGCAGCGGTCCTGCTACAGTTTAAATAAATATGACCAAGGACTTTCAATAAAGAAAACTGAAACAGTTAAATTGGGCAAGAGTTTGTCAACCAGTTTCACATAAACACATTATTTTACATGTAGTAAAACATAACCCTTTCCCCTAAAAGAAAAAATGTGGTGACAGTCAAAGATGACCATGAATATATACAAAGTGAAACATCAGATCTTACTTTACTTTGAAGAGCATCTAACTCAAGCCCACTGCTGGAGTAGTCACAACCAAAGTTCTGTACCATATGATAGGCGAAGAGCTGCTGCAATATATTCAGTGTGGCCGCTCCTCTTGCTCCGATTTCCTGAACCTCACTTCCTGTAAGCAGCTGAGGACCAGACCTAGGTCTGTAAAAGAAAAAATTTTTTTTTTATGTATTTTCATAAAAGTTTTTTTTTAAAAAAGACAGTAAAATGAAAACAAAAAGTTCTACTTACCGTAGAGATGAAACTGGACTTATGATGGCATAGCCTGTACATGTACCGCCAAGGTTGTCACCAAGTTCCCAAAACAAACTGAGAATGGCTGCCTCTATAGGCAAAACAAGAAACTCCAGTGCAATTGTGTAAGGTGTGAGAGTCTCAAAGCCCACAACAAATACAACTACAGTTGTTATAAGGGATATCAAGATGATTCGTTGAGACACCAGCCCAAAGTAACGAAGTCCTAGTAGAATAAATTTCAAAGCATTTTTCTAAAAAAAGATTTTATGTATTTGTATATGAAAATTTTAATGATTTTATTATCAATAATACAAAACTTTGTCATTGTTAATGTAGTAGTTCAGGTATAAAATAATCATTGAAATAATTAAAATTTATTAAGTCTTGGATACAATATTAATTATGGAAATAAAATTAAAGTTGAAACAAACCTTTGGCGGCCATAATTCTACTAAAGCTTCGACTATCATCACAAGTGAGATTGCACTCTGTAATTTTTCCATTTAATTTCCAACAGGTCAGAAAAAACATCAAATGAAACATGAGCCAGACAACCGCAAGAACAATATACAAAGGCATCACTATGTACCACTCTTTATGACGAGATGTTCCCTGGCCAATAACGATCGCTAAAATAAGCTCCAAAACAAACAAAAGGATTACATACAAGTAGCGAACAATCCTCGGCTTATCAAAGTAGGACCTCCATCGATCAATGATAGACAGGCCACAGAAATAAAAGTCTATGATTGGCTGGAATGCATGCCTACCTACAAAACAGGTTAAGGCATAGATATTTGGCTTGACAGCTAAAGCTGGAAAGAACAAAAATATGCCGATGAAAATAAAAGCAATGAAACTAACGAATCCCATGAGAGATTTCAGCCTCATAGCCGATATGTGGAAAATATAAGCAAGTGTATACAAAGACAAAGCTAAGCTGTCCACTCCAGTGGCTAAACTTGCAATTATTAGACCTAAGGACTCCAAGCCTTCAGAAATTGTTAGAAGTCTGGCTTCTGCTGGTTGCAAATTGAGAAAACGCTCAAAAATGTTCCAGCACCAGCCTAAAGCCATACTTGTCATAAACATAGCCTCCATCACTTCCACCAGCGTCACATACTGAAGCTCCGAATGGTTTGTAAACGCCAGTATTCCAAGCAGACATCCTACCCAAATGTGAAACAAAGCTTTGCCAAGATCATTAAGTCCAAAATAATACTGTAATGCGCAAGATATGGCAAACACAAAAGCTCCAAGAATGGCGATAAGAGATACAGTGAAATTATCAGTCATTGACCACTGTATGTATAGCCCTAAACCAAGGGCAACAACCAAGATGAGGTCTGGTAAGAAGCTTACGTATTGAACGGCCATCCGAGTATTTGCGTCTTTGATTCCAGCCATGATTTTTGCAGTAAAATGAACTAACAGGTATTTTAGTTTGTGGACACTAGCATGCAGACAAGTAAATGAGCTTATTTTATAAAATCTTCTCTTTTTCACAATAAAATGATGTAGAATTTTCCAATTCATCCTAGAGGCATGTCATGCTTTTGAATTTCCATATTTATCTTATTGTTAGCTATAGAAGAAAAAAACAGAAACAAGCACCTATTAGTGCACAACACATAAGCTGTGAAAGAGTCCCTATTAATGCTGATGCTATAACTAACAATTGTTGAATTGAAAATAATGGTTTACTTAAAACTTAATATTAAATTAGCAGATATAATTATTGTTTAAATGAAAATAAGGTATTAAAATTGGAAAATCTTTACTTCAGTAAAGATGCTGTCATAGTTTAAAAATTTATTATGATATTAATATAATTTATTGAAAAAAAAAATCCTGTAGATTGTAGTATATCCTGTCACTACCCCTATAGTATATTATAATATTGTGGTAGCATGGTTCAAATTGATTTTTAAATCTTGCCCATTAATGATTACTAGGAATTTTTGAGTTGCTAGAACTAGTAATTTAGAAGAAAAATTATTTGACTATTTACTAACTAGGATTATAAGAAGACAAACTTTATTCGTTAATAAACTTGGTGATTTTTCAGGAAAAAAAATGTACTGACACTGTGACGGCCGACTGTAATTGAATTGTGAGTAAACAACAACACAATTAAGTTATTTTTAATATTTCAAAACAGTTTCTTTGATGTAGAAAAGATATTCCAATACAAAGCTTAATGAAATTTTTTTTGTTAATGGAATACCTGACTTACGTTAGATTTAGTTTCACTTAATAAATGTTTTTATACTATTGCAATAAAAATGCGATACACAAATTACTTAAGAGTTATTCACCCATGGAACAGCGCGACCTCAGCGACCAAACATTAAAAAATCTGAATAATACGTTATAACGATATACGACTCAAACAATTATTCAAAATATAAATGTATATGTGAATAACATCTATAACTGTCTATAGCACATTGCCATATAAGTCTAATATAAATGCAAAGTATGGCCGTGTCGTGATGTTGTCATAGATACAGAGCAGGATGCACTGTAACTTTACTGTAAGGAAGAAAGCATTAGGCTTATTAGCAGCTAAATGATTAAATGTAAGGTTATTTTAAGGAAAAAACATGGGGTGACCTTTCGAAGGTTTGAAAAAAATCTACTATATCGGTACTTCTCAGATGCAATATATTATGATTTAAAATAAACATGAATGCATGCATACACACTTTCTTACATCATTAAAGAACACACATATGACCGGCAAGCGATAGACCTATAGGGCCTTAAAAGCGTATCATATTAAAAAGGGTCAAAGTCTTAAGTATTGGTAGGCAATAGGCTCTCAATGCTGTTCTAAGGTCTGTGGGGGCCCTAAACAGACTTAAAAGATATATTGAGGGGGGAGCGTAAACAAAATTACCTGATGGCATCATGGCAGGGACGGTATCCCTCTAAATATCAGATTTAATAGTAATTATAAGACCTGCTCTGTATGCCTTATACCAGACTTTGGCAAAGTACAGTCCGAGGGCTAAGTTGTAGTGCCGAACCTTGGTATTTGGCGGCCCGGGGGGCTTGGCTTCTTTGGGGGCCCCTGCATTTTGACATTGGACAGCAAGACATGAGATAATGTACTTAATATTTTATGTAAAAAAAATCTTTTGGGCCCCCCTCAAGCTGGGGCCCGGTATCCCCCCTCTCCCCGACCCTAGGTACGCCTCTGCTAATTTGGTCTACAGAATGTTTGATACGGCTAGTTCCCCTGCACATCAATACAACTAGTATTTTATGTTGATTCCTTCATATGAATACTCCATGCATCTGCTCTTGTGTAAAAAAAAACTTCAGTTGATTTAATCAGGACCTTGGGGGGGCTAATACAGTCTCTGACCACGGCCGTCTGTAGGATGATGTGACCTGGATAAAATAGCCCTTAACAAAAACCATAACAAGTTAAATTTGATTTGGTCAACGTTGTAAGTTGCAGAAGGCACATGATTGAATCAGTGTCAGCTGCAGAAGGCACATGATTGAATCAGTGTCATCTGCAGAAGGCACATGATTGAATCAGTGTCAGCTGCAGAAGGCACATGATTGAATCAGTGTCAGCTGCAGAAGGCACATGATTGAATCAGTGTCAGCTGCAGAAGGCACGTGATGGAATCAGTGTCAGCTGCAGAAGGCACATGATTGAATCAGTGTCAGCTGCAGAAGGCACATGATTGAATCAGTGTCAGCTGCAGAAGGCACGTGATGGAATCAGTGTCAGCTGCGGAAGGCACGTGATTGAATCAGTGTCAGCTGCGGAAGGCACATGATTGAATCAGTGTCAGCTGCGGAAGGCACATGATTGAATCAGTGTCAGCTGCGGAAGGCACATGATTGAATCAGTGTCAGCTGCGGAAGGCACATGATTGAATCAGTGTCAGCTGCAGAAGGCACATGATGGAATCAGTGTCAGCTGCAGAAGGCACGTGATGGAATCAGTGTCAGCTGCAGAAGGCACGTGATGGAATCAGTGTCACCTGCAGAAGGCACAGGATTGAATCAGTGTCAGCTGCGGATTTAGGTCTGCTGGGGCCCAGGCGCAATCAAAATTTTGGGCCGTTAAAAAAAAAAGCATAAAAAATAAGAATAATAATGCAAGTGTAAAGTCAGTACTTCGCTGGGCCCTTCAGAAGTTGGAGATCACGGTGTGCTCGCCGTCAAATCCTCATCTGTTTAGTGCAAGATAACGTCATTACCTCCATTTTAATAAAGCAAAAGCGGCCCACACTAAGGGCGGACTACGGTCTGTTGTGGCCCCATGCAAAGTACAAAATATTGCCCTCCCTCCCCCTCCCCCTAGAGAAAGAGAGACATAAAAAAACAAAGGATATGAATTAGGGCAGGGCCGTTTAATCGACCTCACTGAGCAACAGGTGTACATTTTATTCAAAGGTTCTTAACATGAACTGATCGGTCGTAGACTCGTAGTAGTCTATCATCTTTTTATATTTGAAATGAACATTGGTTACTACATGGACATAAATAATAAGCTTGATAAGTGCAACTTAAACTGTTTGATGGTAGTCATTAGCTCATGGGCTCATCAGAAATGTCGGGCCCCTGGGCAGGGCTGTCACGGGCCCCCCCGTGTTGATAATATTTTCAAAAGTTGATTGGCCAACTCAGTCTGGGCCCTAAAACTATCAGGCCCCTGGGCATTAGCCCCACCTCTCTGCGGGTCTGTCTAGGCCCCTCACTTCAAAGACCTCCCCCCACCCTTGTCAGGAGCCCTCCCATGAGACTGAAAAAAAAACCATCAACGCACTTGTCATGGGCTCTGGGCTAAAATTATTTAAACTTGAGGAACCCATATATCGAAGATTATTAGGGGCTTAATATTTGCATGCAGCAGTTTAAACAGCTCTTTTCGCCTAGTGCCCCTAAATGAGCCTTTTGCCCAAAGGGCTCCCAAAGACATACATTGAAAAAAACATTCCCAAGTTTTTTTTAATTTATTTTAGAAATGTGAACCAAGGGAATCTTTCCAGGTCCTTGTGAAAGTTTTATAGTCCTGCATGTTCACCCAACTTTAATTAAACAAAGGCAGCTGGGCTATTGTGCTAACCACACAATCCATTTATGTGCGGAGGCTACTGTCAAATGTATTCTACACTTCCACTGCCTCGATGGCCCAATCTTTAAAAGCTGCATGGAATATGAAATCAGGTTTGTTTTGAAACTGTGTTTAAATATATGATATGAATGAACATTATATATGTATTTATACATATAAATATATTTTTTCTATATATTTGTCGTATAACATTGTTTTTTTTTACACAATCTATAATGCTAATAATTTTTGGATGTGTATTCAAATAATACAGAACTCTAATCAACTAAAAACTTTAATTATATTACACTGGCCATACCAACATAATTGGATAAAAACAACAAAAAAACATCAAATTTTTAGCTATAAAATTTATTAAATGGTAAGACAAATGTTCCATACTGCTTGTACATGTACATCAGAACAAAAAAAGCCTCAAAGAATTAAATGTTGAAAAGTAACACATAAATTAATAATTATAAAATACATACACTATAACTATATTGGTTTAAATGTAAAAAAAAAAAAAGTGTTACAAGAAAAATGTTTACAAAAAAAACACGCTCCATTTTTTATATCAATAATGTAAAAAAATATCAACATTGATGCAAAATAAAAATGTCTATTACAAATGAGGAGTCCATGGGAAGAAAAAGCAGTCACATAGTACTACAATGCAATTACATTTTAAAAAGCTTGTTCAAATATCAGGTCATTTTGATTATTAATATGTAGAGAGCTAGAAAAAGGTTCCATTAAAAAGTCCCTAGATTTTTCTCATTGTGTAAAGGTGTCCAATAGGGTGATAACTATTTTCATTTTTTTTCATAACGAAACTGAAACCCCTTACATTCGAGGAACAATTGTATGTAGATGACAGTAGCAACATTAATTTTTTTTTAAATTGAAAAAAGTTCCCCCACCTTTTAATTTTTGTTTTCTCATATCGCGCAGTTTGACGCTCGTCTTTTATTTCACACTGAATTTTTTATATGACTTTCTAGACTGCTTTTAAGCACATTTCAGTCGTTTGTTTCCATTTGTTTATAAACAAGGCATTTAATATACTCATCTTCCCTCATCTTCTAAACAGAAGAGGTATCCAAGAATTCTATCTGTTGAAAAGCTAATCAATCTCACATGGATGCCGACAAGTCAAATTCTTGGAAACTTCACTTTTCTGTTCAATAGCCAGAAACGGCGACTGGATCGAATCAAAATTATGATTACTGATATAGAATTGCTCTGGAGGGAAATTCAAGACTTTCCACTATTATCCAGCACACTAATCAGAATGAAACTCAATGGTCTAATTGATTTATATGACAAAAACAAAAAAGAAACCATCTGATAACACTTTCTCAGTTATTTGATGTCACCAACGTTAATGGAGAATGGAAAAGCACAGAGGATAAAGAGCTCTACCAGAGGCAAGTTAACAGTGGAGGAAAGATTGGTTATTCAATGGTCAAACAAGCCCCTTTAGAATTATTCCACCCAAGAAAACGAATCCGACTATCAAAAACTCAATCTCAAGCCAGCTTTTCTCAATCACAACCTACAAAAACACATACAACTGTCTCACAACCTGCACAAACACACACAACTGTCTCAAAACCTACACAAACAAACACAACTGTCTCATAAACTACACAAACACACACGACTGTCACAAAACCTACACAAAAACATACAACTGTCTCAAAATCTTCGGATTCTGAAACCTCTGCTTCTTCACCCGACTCGCCAACTATTTCTTAAACGTCCTCTTCTGAATGCAAACCGAAATACCAAAGAGCAAGCACTAGAACGGCGGGTTTACTAGTACTGAAAAACATTTCCACACATAAAGCACATGACGTTCTTGCAACCATTGCTGAACAGGGTCATGATGTGCCGGTTCCAAGTCAGGCGGGTGTCTGGAAATGAGTAATCTCTGAAGGACGGAAAATGAAAACTAAAATTGTTCAAAAACTTCAAAGCAAAGATCCCTATTGTATCCAGATTGATGGTAAAAGAGTGCAAGGGGAAGAGAATCAAGTAGGTTTGCTGAAAAAGGTGACAACCGAAATCAAACTCGGTATTCTCAAATGTGAGAGTGGTTCTGCCGCGGCCATTCACAATGAACTACATCAGCTAATAGATGAATATGATGCTTGAGAAAATATTTGTATGTTAATTTGCAACACGACCGCAGAAATACTGACCATTTGCACGGGATTGTAGAGCTCATACAGGATGATGTCTTGAGCAATGGCTTTCAGAAGCCACAATATATTGACTGTCAGCACCATGTACTCGACCTTCTTCTGAAACATGTCATGAATTTTCTTATTCAAGAGCCAATGAGCAAACAAGAACTCAACTATTCCTTCATGGGCAAATTAACACAAAACTATGTCACTTTTCAAGCTGATTACCGCTTCTTGCGACAAAAGATGTTAGCACAGGCAAGAACCCACGTTGGCCTCGCATCAGCTGGAATAAATTACCAAATTTACACCAGGCAAGATGGAACTCACATGCAATATTTACTGTTATAGCATTATTTCTGATACCAGAGTGGCGCAGTATTCTCGCTTCTGCCTGCAACTTCATCTGCTACGAATGGGCAAATGCTTGGTTCGATTCGCAACACTACAATGAAGCGTCCTTCAATGAACTGTTTACCTCACTCATCAAGATAAAATGCAAGAAGGCAATTAAGTGTTTAAAGACCCATTGGTCAGTCGAGAAGTCATTAATTGACATTCCCAGATCTAAACAAATTGCTGAACGTGCTATGAAACTGATGGCGGAACTTCATGCGAAATCGAGAAAAATTGAATTTTTGAATCTGAAGTTCATAGGACAAAATATGTTTTGAACATTTCTTGTACATTCTGTACATATTACTAACTGTTCTATATCTTATTTGTTAATAAAAGTTGATTAGTTATTATTAATACTCTTTTGAATTAAGATAAAAAAAACATGTCATTTTTTTTTAAAAAAAATATTTTTTTTCACTTTTTTCTTCCGAAAAATGGGGAGGAGGGGGAACTTTTTTCAAAAAAATTTAAAATGCAGTTGATATTCTTAAATTACACATAAAAGTTCCTCGATTGCAAGTGGTTTCATAAAAAATTTTTTTTTGTTATCACCCTAGTGTCCAATCTTCCAGTGGACTCTTCAACAAATAGGAAGTGTACATTGAAACCATAAATCAATTTCTTAAATAAAAAAAAATGTGAATAAAAAAAATAAAAAAAACAATTTGTATTTTAATTTCATGACAAAAAAAGTCTGAACTAAAAAAATAATAATAACATGATGATAGATACATTCACTTATCAGTGATTGAACAGCTAATGACATGATCAACTAATTTATCAACATAAATGAACACCCAATTACTGCAAGCATTAAAGAATAAAAGAAAGAGAAAGGCCTATCTCAGAAAAATAGAAAGAAGGAAAAATTGTTAGAAGAAAAATCTAAGAAAAAATTATCTGAGAAAAAACAGCAATAATAATTCCTAAAAGAAAAATTTGAGAAAGAAATGGAATTAAAGAAACTAGAATTAGAAAAAAACAAAGCACAAATCCTGTAATGAAACACACAAGAAATACAAACCTAAGTACACCAGTATAAATTAATTCTGGAAAAACTTATGAAGTAGACTTATTTTACACCGAAATGGAAACACAGTTCTAACTTAATAATGTGGAGAAAAAAACTAAATGGAAAAACATCTTACATCAGTCACAGGAAGTGCACAAGCAGTTTTAACCAACATAAGAGATTATGACACATTAGACTTATACATTAGGAAACAATTGTTCGTTTATTTGAATAAAACAGAAGATAACTACAGAACATCTTTTTTCACATAATTGTGTAATAGGTTCAGCATCCAAGGACATGGGTGTGTGTGCGCGCGTCACAAATGGTGTGTGGCCAAATGTGTGTGTGTGTTACTTGTTGAATATGTGTAACGAAAAATCTCCTGCTGCCTTGCTCACCAGGTAAATGGTAGAGCTATCCATCCTTTTCAGAACAACAGCAATTGGATTGTTTTTTAGTTAAACTAATTCTGTTAACCTGGATGGTGTGAGTGGACTTTTCTGTTATTGTTGAGGATGTATATGTCCATGTCACCCTGGCTAAGGTCCAATATAAATACACATCAACAATATTTGTACATGGCCACACCAAAAGAATTACCCACAAATTCTTGACACAGTCTACATTTTATGTTGACAGGCTGGTTGCTTGAACATATGTTATGGATATTATGTCTTTTGAGAGATAATATAAATTATACATACTAATATACATTTAATAGTATATCATATGGTATATGAACATAGCAAATTTTATAAATTATAAAAGCAGAAGAGCCAATTCCTAAGTTAGATTTATGGATTTTAAGGGAAGCAAAGAAGTATACAAAAAGAGTCTCAAAGAAAAAGAATTGTTAAATTTTCATAAATTAAATGAAAGCAGACAAGACAGGTTGGACAAAATAATACTGAAGAAATATTACACAAGCAGATGGGAAAAAAATCACAAAAGATAATAAAAAGATAAATGAATGTACAACACACATATTGGTGCACATTTGTTATTTTGGTATCCATTTTAGTGGAAGTACCCATGAAATAGAATAATCCTTGATATTAGACATACAATGTTTTTATTGGTCGTCCAATGAGATGCATGTGTATCGACATCAGTATTAGTTTGAGATTTAGCTGAGTAGAGAAAAAGGAGTTTTAAGTGGCCGAATTCATGGTTGCTTTGGAAATAATACAGACCAAACTCAGCCCACGTCACATTAAGTAATACTTAATATGGTCAGAACGCAGCTTCTCCAAATGCATACCATAGATGACACACCTAAAAAATCTGAATGTTTAAATAGACCATCACTAATTTAAAAGTCATATAAACTGGTACACTAAAAGTATTTATGCCCAACAGATGATACACAATAAAATGTGATCCATAAAGACCAACCATGAAAAATTATGTTTTTTTTTATTACAAGTATAATATTTTTTAAAATACTTTCTAGTAAAAAATAATTATTTAATATTTTCTTCTTATGTTGAAAATATTAGTTTTAATTCAAGTTTCAACACTCCAAACTCACAGTAAGTATTGCATCAACATGCTTTGCCTTTATGATCTCAAAGCATGTTTATTTATTTATTCTTTAGAACTTGTAATAGTGGGAAGAGTTATAAAATCTGAACATTTATATTTTATTATATCAAGGTTTATGTAAAAATATTATTTATTTAGTACTTTGCTGCTTGCAGTACTGTTTTATTTTGTATTATTGCCATTCAGCTGATGCATGTAAACATAAAAGACTGAAGATTATATTTACAAGTCTGTACTGACATTTTTTTCATGTGACAAAGTAATTAATAGCAGCTCAATTAATTAGCTGATATTTTTTTTTATTTCTATTTCTTTATGGTTTTATTTACACATTTGGTTATGATAAGAATGACAAATTACCAGAATCACCAAAGAATTTTCTACCTGAGAAGAAACCAGGCATTCAACACGAAGGAGCTAAAACAAGGGAAGATGTTAGGAAAACTACAATGCAGTAACATCTTTTAAACTTTAATTTACTTTGGACTGTACAAATAGCTTTGCCAGACAATATGGACCTACTAAACCCAGTGTTTACCAATGCTGGTTTGATCTTACACCAGTTGAATTCTACAGATTCTGTGGACTAATCATGTATGCTGAACTTGTTTAAGCACCAAACATTGACTGGTCCTCCAGGTTGGGGGACGGGCTGGGGGCTAACAACCCACTCTGGTAAAAAACAAGCTTGTTACAGAAACCACAACAACACAACCAGAAATCAACTTAGCTGAGGAAGATATCTCTCCAGTAGAGCTGGTGAAAGCCTTCGGGAAGTCAGGGCGCCGACCTATCTTCTGACAGCCAAGACCAAAACCAAGATCGGAACTTGGAACATCCGAACCCTGTATGAAAGTGGCAAAGCAGCACAAGTAGCAAACGATATGGGCTCCAAATTTTAGGACTGTGCGAAACCAGATGGAATGGAAATGGACAAACTAAACTGGCAAGTGGAGAGACCATCATCTACTCTGGGCCAGAGGAAAAACCTGTACAGGGAATTGGACTGCTCATGACACCAGATGCAGCCAAGGCATTGATAGAGTCTCTGCAAGGATACTGACAGCACGATTCAAGTCAAAGGGAAGAAACGTCACCATCATACAGTGCTACGCCCCCACCAACACGGCAGATGAAGAAGAGAAAAACGACTTCTACAGTGCTTTACAAACTACCATGGAGAAAGTGCACAAAAGAGACCTCAAGATACTGAGGCGGAACGCCAAAGTAGGCAACGACAACACCAACAAAGAGTTCATCATGGGCAAACATGGCATCGGAGATATGAATAACAACGGAGAACTGTTCACGGATTTCTGCACTTTCAATGACCTGGTCATTGGAGGCACCATCTTTTTCCTGCTTAAAGGTATGTAAAAATTTTTTCTTTACTTTTATCAAATATTAATCAAAATTATTTGATCGTAAGATTGGCAAAACCTAGTTAAATAAAAAATTTTTTTGACTAAATAAACTATGCTACGTTTTAACAACAATTCCATTGCATCTTGTGATAAATTACACCAGTTAAGGACTGTTATTGACAAACTTTCCTGTAAAATTTTGACAGTGCCTATGGAAGATTAGCTCTCAGTGGACAAGCATATTTGCGCAACAAAGGCTCGTCATCATTTAAAACAACATCTGCCGCTCAAGCCTCATCAATGGGGGTACAAACTGTTCATCCTGTCAGGAGTATCAGGGTTTTGTTACAAGTTTGAGATCTACTCTGGGACAGAGAATGATCGTAACAAACGCTTGCCTAATGAACCAGATCTGGGCGCAAGCAGTAATGATGTTGTGAGATTGACACGTGATGTCCCTGAACACTACAGTTATAAGGTATATTTTGATAATTATTACACCTCAGTTCCTCTCGTCACATGTTTGGAAAAAAAGGGCATTCATTCACTAGGTACTGTGAAAAGAAAAAGAATTCTGTCATGTATGATTCCTACTAAGGTGGAATTTAAGAGAATGCAGCATGGGGCACATGATGAATTCATCGCAGTCTCAGAAGGAGTTGAGGTCAGTAATGTTAACTGGAAGGATAATAAAACTGTCCAACTATTGTCTTCATTTGTTGGTGTGGACCCTTTGGACAAAACTGACTGCTACAATCGAAAAACAAAAACTAAAGTAACCATTCCCTGTCCAGCTGTAATTAGCAGTACAACCAGCACATGGGTGGTGTAGATTTGTTGGACAGCTTGATTGGAAGGTACAAAATCACCATGCGTACCAGGAAGTGGTATATGAGGCTGTTTTATCACTGACTGAATATAACAATCATCAATGCATGGCTGTTGTACAGAAGATGCCTATCTGAAAGATCAGCAAAACCCATGAAGTTGGTTGACTTTAGAACTGAGTTGGCCACTACACTGTGTAAAATTGGGCACACATCAACTTTAAAAAGAGGCAGGCCTTCTGAAACTCAGCTTAAAACTGACCACAAAAAAAAGAAACCTCATGTAATGCCAATTCCACCAAAGGATGTAAGGATGGATAACGCTGGACACTTTCCAGTTTGGAACACAAGTCGTTTGCATTGCAGATACCCAGAATGCAAGTCTCAGACTTTTGTTGAATGTAGAAAATGCAACACAGCATTATGTTTTAATAAAGACAAGAATTGTTTCTTAACTTTTCATACAGATTAAATTTTTGGAAATTTTATTTTTCCCCATGGCCTGTATTACAAAATATATTTATATGAAATTTTTTTTTTATTTCTAACAAATATAATATTTCATATCCTATTTTTTTTTATTCTTTAGTGTGCATTTAACAATACTTTAAATGTCAGGAAATGAAATTGAGTCAATGCTTAACCCTGGCGTCATAGGAGATCCGCCAGTCAGGAGAGATTATGAGAGGAGACAAACTACATCAGCCAGAACTTTACGACGGCATCAACACAGTCTGAGATATCAGGGGACATCACCCACAAACAAGAGGGTAAGGCAATCAATGATCATGTGTCGGACACCACTTTGAAAGTAGATAAGGTAAACGACGTTGCAGTAAGGCAAAAAATCATAGCAGATAATGTTATCAAAGCCCTGAAAGAAGATTTACGTAAAGAGTGGAAGCTCAGACAAGATTCGGAGCAACTGATCATTTCGATGATTAAAGAACAAGTCCTGAAGTGTCTTTTATTAATTGCAATACCATTGTGTTGTACCTTTTTTTTTGATTATCGCTTGTCTCATTTCCCCTCTGTCAAAAAAATATGCCTATACTTTGTAGAAGATATATAATGGGTTAATGCATTAATTTAATGACTTAATTTTGTTTATTGATGGTTATTCACCATAAAGCAGTTTCAATATTTATTGATTGTAGAGTATTTTATGATCATGTCACATTTTGTTGGTTGACATGTTGTAGAGCTATGATTCTAACGTATGTTATAAGCTTGTTACCTACACAATAGTTGTCAATCAACATGTAACTTTTGCTTTTTCTCTTTTAGACTAATCATTTTATTACGGATCTGATAACTTGATAACGTTCAAATTGTTTTAATTATCTTAGCACTATTTTGTCTAAGTTTAATTAGTTTAGGATTTGTTTAGTACACATTTTGATGTCTATTTTAATATGCATGATTGCATCATGCTTACTGACATGGAGGGAGATGTTGAGATCGAACCCCCCCCCACCACAGTGCCCCATATTATGTTCCCCTCATCGCCACCCCCACCCCTGTGGTCAGCGTGGCACAGTTTAAAGGGGCGAGATCAAAGCCCTACTGGATCCGGCTTTGATGTCCGTAACGCCCGATCTCCTCCCGAGATCAAAGCCCTACTGGACACAGGTAAAATATCAGAGTCAGGCTTTGATGTCCGAAATGCCCCTCCCCCTACCCCCACCCACCAGATCGGGGACCAGAAGTTTTAAAGTCAGTGTTAGATTGGAGTTTGGACAGAGAGTTAGTTTTATAGATTCAGTGTGAGATTAGAGTTTGAGAGATATAGTCGTGCAGTCACGAGTAGTTTGAATAAAGTTCATTTATTTTATATTTCAAATTAATAAGTGTTAACTTATCTGTGTGTTTCACTGTGTGTTTATTGATTATCTACAAAAGAGCCCGTAACAATGGTTATAAAGAATGAAAAACATTTTTTTTACTTTTTAATGCTTTATGGTAATGTGATTTCTTTTGCAAATTGTATCTAATTTGTATTCCTTTTTCTTTTTTTGCAGAAAAATACTAAAGAATTAGAATTATTTCGCAAGTTTTTTTTTTATAACAGTTCAATAGAAGAACATTTTGATAAAAATTAATGGCTGAAACAAGAAGCAGTCACACTTCAATTGTGTACGGAGTATCTTCTGAACTGCCAACCAGCCAATTGCCTACAGTTGGTGACACGATGCGCTTTTATAATTTCACCCAAAACCAGATGGCAGCCAACACGAAGTCCATTGTTATAACGTCTAAGGTTGCTGCTGACGTTATCGCTTTATGGAACAAGGCAAGCATTCCAACATTATCAGAAAGAAGAGTCAAATGTAAAATAGAATTTTTGAGAACAAGTTTGAAGAATGTCTTAAAGAAAAGAAATTATCTGCAAGACGCACTGGTTTCTGAATTAGTTGAGCAAGGAAAAGCCTTATTTGATATTGCTGCCTGCCACTGTAGTGATTTTTCTGACTGTTCGTATGATAGAAATGTAAAAGTACCAGTACTTGAAAGGCAATTGTTACTGATCAACGAGGAGACAGAAATATGATCATAGGAAGTATAGATAAGGCAGTCACATCACGTCTAATGAAACAAGAAGAGAGAAATTCTAAAGCGCAGAAAATATTACAAAAAGTTGCTGTTAGCCACGACAAAAAGACTTCATTTGCAGAATCGGGCATGGAGACAACAGATAGTGAAGAAGGTAGCAAAAGTGACAGAGACGTGTACCAAGCAGATGAAGCTGATGATATTTCAGCTAGAAATCTTGTTAAGATTCCTACAGTCGCACGCGAATGCGACAGGTATAACATTTCAAATACTGCAGGTGCAGCTATTGCAACCTACTAAACCCAGTGTTTACCAACGCTGGTTTGATCTTACACCAGATGAATTCTACAGATTCTGTGGACTAATCATGTATGCTGAACTTGTTTAAGCACCAAACATTGACAAAAAATTCCAATCAGTGACTGGAAGTCTGAACTTTTCAAGCTAGTAAAAGATGATGCAAGAAAAGCAATCATGACAATACATTACTATGCTGAATTAAGTTATGAAGATATAAAGATGAAACTTCTGAAATATTTTAATAAAACAGAAATCACTTTATAATGGACTTTGGGCCAGAGCTTCTATGTCTCATGACAGATTTAAAGCTATAATGAGCTTTCTAAAGGTATCTAATCCTCAAACTGAAGACAAAACCAAACTTATTAGACGGAAATGTATAAAATTGTTTCATATATCAGTAGATGAAAGAATGATAAGAAATAAAGGTAGATATAGTTTTAGGGATAAGCCAACAAGGCGGGGTATGAAACTATGAGTTTTAGATGATTCTTTTTCTGGGTATACAGTGTGATTTTCATTTATATTTAGGTAAAGAGGATAATGGGCCTTTTTGGGTTGGAATATGGGGATGGTAATGAAAGTAATTAAATCTTTAGCTAAGCAGAAGTATAGATTATTTGTTGAAAATTTTTGTACTTGTCTATCATTGTACCATTATGAACCACTATGTACTACAAATAAACCTCTATGTACCACTATGTACTACATGTATTATGTACCACCACTCTACAACTAAAAATATTGTACCACTATGTTCTACCATTATGGGATTTAGGGGCAGGGGCATGTGGAACTATTCTTAAAACAAGGAGAGTGTTACATTTAGAATTTAACCCCCCCCCCCCCCAACAAGTGATTCATCTGAGTTGACCAAGGTATATATAAGTTAAGTCAGAATAAGTTGACGCCAGTGCCAGATGATATGTAGTAGAGAGTTGGTAGAGAATAGAATGTAGAATGCAGTCGGTAGAAAATATGCAGTAGAGTAGTTATTAGATGAGAGAATAGTACTGATGACAGGTTTAGAGTAGACATAGATAGATATAAGTAGTTAGAAGTGAAGAATATTAAGTTTTATTAAAGTTTATTAAAGTATTGTGTATATAGTGTAGTGCACTGAGTTTTGTTATTTATACATAAGTATAAAAGTTAACGCTACATATTTGGTGATTATATATAAATCACCTGGCGAGCGTGCCCTCAACAGATATATATTAGAAGTCTTATGTAACATTTGGCGAGCCTACGCCTAAATATATGCCACAATTTTATACCGTAACATTTGATACGTAACATTTGGCGAGCCTGCCCAAAGATTTATTGGATCTTCTGTGAAGTTGTCGGAGCATACCGACTCACCTAAGTCAACAGAAGTCATACTGACTCACCTAAGTAAGCAGGAGTCAAACCAGTGCAGCGATCATCGTATCAAGCAACAGAGTGGCTAATCGGTGCTCGGAGAGATTATATAACATTTATTTGTTAGATCGTTACTGTCTAGTTTGTGTATATGTGATAGATTACATAAGGAACACACTAGGTTAGAAAAGGAGCGTAGTCAGGAAATAACTCAAACTCAACTAAAATTCAAGCAGTTAGAATTAGAAAAAGAATTAAAAGATATATCCATCTCAATAATCCCAACCCTCTACCTACCCCACAGTCGACCATAGATCACAGTCTTGCAAATAGGATAGCTTATTATAAGTACCATTTATTTGACGAACAGAAGACAATGATCGACAATTTCCTGACTAAATTTGAATGTGACACGAGAGAACTTGACTTCCCAGAATCCAAATTGACATATTTATTAGGTAAATCATTCACTAGTGACATTTCCCTCAAGATATGTTTAAATCAGGACAGTCACCAGGTAACTAGAGAACAGCTTCTCAGGACATACGACAGATATAGAAGCAAGTTTTAGGAAGGCCTTTCATCAGACAGCACTTGCCTTTTACCAAAATGTCAGCAACCAGATGGTTAGTCAGAGGTAAAGTCATTAATAATTTGTTATTGAACTGGAAGGAGTTAAAAGCCTACTTTGTTGTAGCAGAACAAGTCGATACTGCCATTGCTGGATATAAGGCAAGAATGATTAGTAGTATGTTTAAAGATGACATTAACTATTTGTATTTTTCTTTTCTGGATTTGATAGGCTAAATCTCGGGGGAGCTACCATCTCCTACCAAGCGCGTCCCCAGCTGGCGGATAGGGGAAAGACCCTTAGATATAAGGGTCAGCCGTGATTACTAAATAAGCGGTCGCGGACCAACTGGTTTGCTGTCATGGAGGGTGAGGTGAGGTATCCCGAGGTAAGGATACCTTTATAAAAATTGCCTCAAAAACCCTAAGAAATGATAGCAAAAAAGCGAACATAGAGCGCTCAAACTCTAAGCCCGGTCAGATGAGGCCATTAGCTAGGGATAGCAGACATCTAGGAGAGAAAACTCCGAAATTAAATCAACTGCTGCCTTGCAGATGGTCTTGGCTGACCAAAGGCTATGGAAGCAAATCCAGAAAAACAGCAGGCTGAAGACGGAGGCAAGTGGGCCTTAATAGCGCAAAACATACAGCCACGCAATCTCAACGTCGAGAACAAAGAAGAAGAAGATAGGCTAAATTCAACTTTTCAAGCCGATACTGCTGATCCTAATTTTTTGATGAATGAACTATATATGCATTACCAGTCTTTGAAAGTAAGAATTTATGATGCAGCTGACAAAGCATTGGCGATTGAAGAAGTTGATTTTGGTGGAGACTTTCTTTTGGAGGCAATCAGAATTGTGGATTTTCATAAATCAAATAAAATAACACTAAAAGTAAATGAAAGGTAGATGCCATCAATTTTTAGTGGAACTGTTTAGACAGCTAGAAAAAAAGATAACCTTCTAATAACAATATCTTTCAGCAGTTAGGTAACCTTCATCCCGAAACAGTTTTGTCTCAAACCAAACGTGTGCCATTTTTACAACTACCATTCAAGCATCTGATATCAGAATTAGATCTCAACATAACAGAAGACCAACATAGGAAAATAATTCAAGTGGCATGGTCAGAAACAGATGTTTTTCCTGAAAACACTATCCCCAATGATGCAGTGGCGTTTTGGTCAGGCGTTTCAAGATACATAAATGCAGACAATAAAAAGCCTTTTCAGCAACTTGCTATGTACAGTCCGTCATCTTTGACATTGCCCAAAAGTAATGCATTGGTGGAGTGTGTATTTTCAATAGTGACATCCATAAAAACGAAAAGTAGGAATCGTATGTCACTACCTATGTTGGATGCTGTAGTAAGAATACGATCACATCTATATGCCAGAGAAAAGTGTTGTCGTGAATTCGTGAATTCGTGATAACCAAAGATATGTTGGATTTATTCACATCAGCAATGTACAGATACCTGCATTTTGAAGAATCAACAACGTCATCATCTACAGAAGTCATAAAAAAACAAAACTCTTCAGACTTTTTAACTGCTGATGAAACATTTGACTTTGTAAAAATTTGATTTTTATTGCGTTATTTTTTAAAAAAAAATTTAAACCATTTTTTATTATCGGAATTATTTTTTCTTAATGAAAAACTTTTATTCTTGTTAATTTTATTATGAAAAAGTTTAAACTGAACAGATTTTAGCGTTTGTTTAAATTTGGCTTTTTGGCATTCAATTTGGCTTTGAAGTGGTTTCCATTTGGCATTTATGTGCATTTTTAATCTGGCAACCCTGATAAGTTAACATCAGTACGGTAGAGGATATGCAATAGGGCAGTAGTTATTAGAGAGAGAATAGTGCTGATGACAGGTTTAGAGTAGACATAGATAGTAGGGAGCGACCGATAATCGGATCGGTATCGGACCGATATTGGCACTATCGGTTAATATCGGATCGGCCGATTTTTGTAGGGAGCGACCGATATTCGGACCGATATTGGCACTATGGGTTAACTATCAGACCGGCCGTTTTTTTTTGGCTGCCTATACATTGTTTTTTTTTTCACAAATCTAGTAACTCTAAACTGGTATTGGTTTACAGAGTTAAAGTTTACTTACAGACTTCCAGTTAACTGTTCACCTGAGTGAAGTGATTTACTGATATAATTAAGTGTTTTTAATTTTTCAAACTTTTTTAAAAATCTGCTACAAGTAAATTCAGTAAAAATTACAAACATTAACGAAGAAAATTATTATTAATTTCATCACAACTTTCACAAGTTAGTGAAGTTACAATTAACAATTAATACATTTTTACTTTTTTAGTTTGACATTAATTATTTACAACTTATTTACAATCTTACTTTTCTGTTTGTGTACAAGTAAAAAGTAAAAACAACAAATTGTTTGTTATAAGTTTAATTTTAAACAATAAACATGCAGATTTCTTAGATAATGCAGGCATGATTTGTGTTTCTGACTTCGGTCTTCCGGTCTGTCTTTTCAAATATTTTGTTCTTCTAATCTTCTTCATCTGCAAGACACCCTTTCATTAATAGCAAAATATCGGGTCGGGATCGGCAAAAAGGCTTGGAAAAAAAATCGGTATCGGACTATCGGTAAAAAGGCATATCGGTTGCTCCCTAATAGATAGACATAAGTAGTTAGAAGTGAAGAATATTAAGTTTTATTAAAGTTTATTAAAGTATTGTGTATATAGTGTACTGCACTGATTTGTGTTATTTATACAAAAGTATAAAAGATAACGCTACATATTTGGTGATTATATATAAATCACCTGGCGAGCCTGCCCTCAACAGATATATATTAGAAGTCTTATGTAACATATTTGGCAAGCCTACGCCTCAATATATGCCACAATTTTATAGGTATTCCCCAATCTTTTAAAAAATATGCAAGACTGAAAAAAAAAAAAAAACTGGGGACATAAGATGGGTAAGACAGGGACATATATTGACAGTACAATGGAGGGACAATAAAACTTTCAATTATGTCCACTATGCATAATGCAAACAGATTTGGACCGGTTGAAAGGCGGGCTTAACTAAATGGAAAATTAGAGTAACCAACTGTTGACCAACCAGCCATAATACAAGATTACAATAGTTAAATGGGGGTTGTAGATAAGAGTGACCAGTTGATAAATAAATATGTTTTACGAAAAACTAATGAATATTGAAAAAAAAAAAAATTTTTATTTACTTGTTATAGTTAGATTTCAATCCAGGATTTAAGAAATAAACACAAAGACAATGTAGAATTTAAAAGAGCAACTAGATATAGGAAGTTACATTTCACTGAAGAATTAATTAGGAAATAGGGAAATGTTGGTCCGTTTGATGCTTTAACTATTGCATCAAGACCACCAGCATGCCACAAATCCAGAATTCATAAACGTAGACACTGTAGATTGTGCTACAGTAATGAAAAAGTAGTCAGAAAAACAAGTGTAAAGTTTAGGTATGTGAAGTTTACCTGTGTTTTCAAAAAGATAGAAATTGTCTCTCTCATTATCATAAGCTTGTATAATATTTTCGGCAAAGTTATCATAAAACCATACTGAGCCAAAGCTTTCTATTATTATCAATGGACATTAGATTTCTAGTTTTTATTATATAAATTTATGCTTTTTTTTCTTGTTGCAGGGTCAATGCTGATACAAGAAGATTTATTTTTCCATTTTTTTTTTTTTAGAAAATGTCATTATTAGATTTTTTTAAAATATCTTTTGTTTCTGAATAGAATGCCTACAAAAAAAATTTACTCAGAGAATTGAATGTAGCTTAATAAAAAAAGTAACTTTTATTGACATGAATCATGATGATTATAATTTTTCTTCTATGTGGATTTTTTTTATTTCATTTTGGTTTTATAACCATATATGGGACAGCGTAGCATTTCTGCTACAGTAAGTATTTTACCTTTTAAAAACGTAAGCCTTCAAATTTTTTATATAACTTTGGTTTATTTTGCGAAAGGCTTTAGTTTCGATTAATTCTACATACCGGGAACTTTTCTGTTTTGAAGTAGGACTTTTTTCTACATGCTTGAATGTTGGACATATTCTACAACCAGGTAAGTTACATTTTATAAGTCTAAGGGGTTGTTATAACTAAAACATTTATTTATAGGTGTGAGAAATCTATTTTGTTGACATAGGATGAATTTTTTCACTGTTGTAAAAAAAAAAACCAAGTGCAATAAAGGGTAATTTTTTTTTTATCCAAAGTGAGATGTAAGTTTATGATATCGAGCTCATACATGTTATAATTTTTTTAATGTCTTCTACTTATTAAATATACTTATGTTTCTAATCTGAAGTATATAATCTTTATTTTTAGCATTTTTAACACTATTTTATGTAACTATTTTAATATAATATAAACATAGTCAAATGTTTAAATAGATCAATGAAAAGTTTGTTTTATTAGTAGAGCACAACACTTTGATCTCTATTTATTTATACATCTTATATTCTTATTTTTCAGTAATAATGGATCCTAAGAGGTTTTATGGGAGATCTAAAGTAATCACAAGAGCCATCCCATCTGATTCAGACGAAAGTGAACTTTCTGATGAGGAAAACAAATTACAAGAAACCTTAGACATAAGCTGTGTGAGAGGGGTTGATGTTTGTAATAACCATATTAGGATGTAATAATTATATTTGGCCTAGAGATTTAGTTAGTTTTAATTATCTGGCCACTTACAGAAAGTTAGATTTTCAGAAAATAGATGACTGCAGACGAGAATAAGACTGGGGACTAAAGAGGACATATTATTACAGACGACTTGAGACTTTGATAGGGGAAGGACATCTCACATCGTTTTATTGTCTATTATAAAGCAAGAAGATCTTTCATGTTTGAATAAATATAGATATATTAATCAACGGTTTATTCAGTGCTTTACAATTGTTGATGTATGTGTTACATCTCACACATATCCGTGGACATTTAATTCTAATTATACACCAGTAAATATCAACTCTGAAGAGACTATTCTACAAATATATTTACACAACTTCCCAGAAGTAAAGTTCCACAGAACAGAAAATATATACACAACTATACCATAAATAATACATCGAGAAATTCTACAAGAAAAATACCCATGACAATGTTGAGTAAGCTTTCTATAGATGGTTGAATTGTATTTTATAAGAAACAATTAAAAATAGGTATAACAATTTGTAATTTTCATTTTTAGGTCAAAACGATGCAATCAGCAGTGATGATGAGCAATCAGGGCTATTCACTAAATCTTCTTACCAGAGTTGACATATACTTTGGAGAGAGAAAAAATCTGAGGAGGACATATCTACAGCTGAACAGAATTTGCAAGGTTTGGTGAGACATGGAAATATTCCCAGAGAACCAATTGAATATCTAAAAGATATTATAACCAATTAACTATTGATGTCCTAGTAACACAGAAAAGAGCTGAAAAATGTGATGTCCTAGTAATACAGAAAAGAGCTGAAAAATTTTATTGGAATAATTTTTTACATGAAGTAGGCTGTACTGGAATGCTGAAACAAAATGCTCGGCAGTTACAGATACATTACCGCTAAAAATATTTGAAGCCATCAAATCAAATTTACATCTGGTTGACAATAAGTCACAAGATGAAAATGGTGTACGAAAAATACAGCACATTCTAGATGTTCTTAAAACCAGCTGTTCAAAACTTACACCATCTGATTTGCTGAGCATTAACGAGCAAATTGTACCATTCAAAGGAAAAAGCAACCTCAAAAAACCCTATAAATGGGGTTATCAGGTTTATGTTTTGTGCGATTTTGGAATCATTCATTACCTAGAGAAATTGAACAATGTCCAGGTCAAAATGATGATGGAGCTGCAGGAAACATTGTATTTCGCCTTCTCCAAAATGTACCTACAGGGTTGCAATTTTCTGTCTGACAAAGATCTCAAGATCTCTTAAAAAGTGCTGAAGTGGAAAATGTTCAGCTTCATGCTGTGAAATGGATGGACAATATGTCTGTTGTTTTGCTTATCAGCTTTGCTAAAATTTTACCATTAACAAGACATTAAAGTCAGAGGTAAAGTCACTTGTTAATTCATCGTTACAACATACACAACTTTATGGGAGGGGTTGATCTGTTAGACTCCCTAGTGGCACTCTACAGATCTAAAAAAATGGTATCACAGGCTTGTGTTTCATATGTTAGACTTGATGGTTGTTCAATCCAGGTTACTTTATAGAGAAGATTATAGACATGATGTGACATCACATTTACCACAGTTTAAAATGGAATTATCTCAGTCACTGCACTTTCACACATGTTAACAAAAAATGTAGACGTTCTTCAACGGATGTTGAAACTTTACTAGATTTAAAAAAGCAAGAGCTCTCAATGCTGTTGTGCCACCCAAAGACACAAGGACTGATCACACAGGACACTATCTATTGTATGCATAAAAGAGAGGACGCTGCAAATTTCCAAACTGCAAAGGATTCTCTACCATAATCTGTGAGAAATTCAAGGTTCATCTGGGCCTTACAAAAAACTCAAATCGTTTCAGAAATTTTCATTTTCAGTAAATGTTTTGTCATGAAGACAATGTTTTTTTTTTACCTTATTTTCAATAAAGGCATGGTAAAAGTATTGCAGAAATGCAAACTTATTGTTTGGGATGAATGCACTATGGTGCACAAAAAAGTCAAAGCTCTTGATAGGTCATTGCAAGATTTGCATGGATACACCAGACCGTTGGGAAACGCATTAATATTACTTGCAGGAGATTTCAGACAAACTTTACCTGTAATTTTTCGATCAACACCGGCAGATGAAATAAATGCTTGATTGAATTATTCTATTTTGTGGCGATATTTTAAGACATTAAAATTAACTACAAGTATGTGTGTCCAGCTGCAAAATGATCCATAAGCTGAAACATTCTCACATCATTTGCTGGATATTGGGAATGGAAAATTGCCCGTTGATCAGACCTCAGGACAAATTTCACTGCCACAAAACTTTTGTAATTTAGACAAGTCAAGAGAAGAATTGATTAAAAAAGTATTTCCCAATATTCAAACCAATTATAAGAAACACGATTGGCCAAGTGAACGAGCTATTCTTGCAGCTAAGAACAAAGATGTCTACGAACTGAACTATATTTTTCACTCTAGCATTTAAAGTGAAGCAGTCACATACAAGCTTGTCGACACTGGTGTTGCAACTGATGAAGCAGTGAATTATCCTATAGAGTTTTTGAATTCACTTGATCTGCCAGTGATACCACTGCACGTGCTGCAGTTGAAAATGGGCGTGCCGATCATCATGTTGTGAAATATCAACCAGCCGAAGCTTTGCAATGGCACACGTCTTGCAGTGAAAATATTAATGACCAACGTCATAGAGGCAACAATCTTGACGGGTCCTTTCAAAGGTGAAGATGTCCTCATTCCTCGCATACCAAGCTTAAAGATACAAGTACTAATGATGTTTTGGGTTCAGACGTGCACCAAACAGAAGGTTTTTTGGAAGGAATTTCTGACATTACTGCACCTGTCAGCTGTGAAACCAGTGTATCCAATGAGCCAGTTGCTGGTCCTAGTCAAGATACTCCTACAAGAAAAAGAAACATGGATGCATCAGAGAAGGCTAATCCTTCCAATTTAGCCAAAAAAAATGAGGATTGATGACATAGGTGAATTTGTATCACCTGAGGAGACGATAATCGTTCAACTTATACATTATGTCAACTCCTCTGAAAATACAGCATCAGTAATTGAAAAAATGAGGAGGGAAATAGAGAATCCAAAGTTACTTGAGATTTTACCTCATTGTGTAATACAGTGTGTCATTGACATGAAATATTATACAGTAGAAGCCATTTTGTTGGACCTTGAGGCCAAACAAGATTTATTTTCTCAAGAAAAGAAAATACTTGATCTTCTAAATGAATTTTTCCAGGGTTCAACAAAGGATTCTCTTATTGATGCCATTGAGGCAGCTATATTCAGTAAAGATTCCCAGCCATTTTCAATCCATACTTTATGTCGTCTTATTATAGTTGGAACGCAAGTGGGATACAACCTAACATTTTCTGTTTTCCTTATTATATATTTTTTTAATGTGTCGTATCCCACTAAAAAAAATATGTTTCTACTGTTAATATATCTTTTTATCATTAGTTATGATGACCAAGATTCAGGACCTCCTGGAGCTCATTTTCCAGAGTCATTTACAAGACAAGAAAGAAAAAAGTATCTGACCCCTCTGTCTATTTTTTCTCTGTTATTTCACTTCAACTTTGGTCAGAGAGCTATGCAACATGACAAATCAGAATGCTGCATTTATTCGGCCAACCAAACCAGCCATGTACAAAAACTGGACAGGTGTAGGTGAACAAGAATTTGTGAGTTTTATTGGACTTTTAATGATACAAGCTCCAAATGTTCAATCTTACTGAAACAAAAAGAGTTTATTCAATGGACTGTGGGCAAGAGCCTTTATGACCAGGCCTCGTTTTCAACAAATACTTAGCTTTTTGAAAGTTTCAAACAGAAACACTGAAAAGGGAGAGGATAAAATGACTAACATTAGGTTTTTGTTTGATTTCATTAGAAGAAAATGCATGAAATTATACCAGCCTGGACCTAATATTTCAATTGACGAACGAATGGTTAGAAACAGAGGAAGATATTCATTTAGTCAGTATATTAGAGATTAACCAACTAAGTGGGGGATGAAATTATGGGTGCTTGCGGATTCTGTTTCTGGCTATACATATGAATTTGATGTTTATTTGGGTAAGTCAGAAACTTTATCACCATTTGGATTAGCTTATGGGGTTGTAATGGATTTAATATCTTCCATTGTTAATCAAGGCTATCGTTTGTGTAACGACAGCTCTAGGTATATCCCTACAACTTTAGAACCACTGATAAGTTGGTAAAATTCCAGTTAGTTAGTCATGTTTATAAGTTCATAAGGTGAACAATACAAGTCAGTGACCTCAACCGTAGGTAACAGTGAACAAAGAAATTCTAACGAACAAAGGAATGCTAACCTTAGAATAGGTATTTGGCCGCACTAATCACTAGGCTGGAAAAAGAGTCCTAATGACATAGGTAAGTTAGAAAGGGGGTAGAAGAGCCAATCAGAAGAGTTGGGGGCCTTAGAATCATGGGATGGCTTAATCACCACAGATGGACGGAAGACAGACCGAGCAGAGGCTGGACATACCAACAGACCCTCAAGTATATATGCTTCAATCTTTCGGGACGGCAGTATATTTGTAGTGAGAGTTAGCTATGACAATTCAGTAGATGAGAAGTAATAGAGGTACAAGTTATTTCAATCCTTCGGGATGGTAGTACACTCAGACAGAAGCTATATTGTGTATGAAGCATTTATGAATACAGCTGCATATGATTTCATTTCATTTATGTTTTTCTTATCGTATAATAAACGTCATTTGAATCGTGGAACTTTGCCTCATTCATGGTGTGCTGTCTGTGAATGCAACTAAATTTTAATGTGTTTCCTGTCAATTATAATACTAAAATATAAATATTAATGATAAATTTTATCACTTAATGTGTGAACATTATGCCTTTTTTAACTCTCAGAGGCATCAGTCCTTATTTCTTTTTTTTCAAATGTCTATAGTATCATTTGAAGTTGAATACAAAAAAAATTATCATAATTTTATGTCCAAATTTGTTTATGTGTTGTACAAATGAATAATGTTTATGTAAATAATAAAGCAGTATAACAGGAGGAACAGACGAAGACATAGAACGTAGAATAAACCTGGCACGCCAAGCATTCGCTAATCTAAAAGCCGTCTGGAGAACCACATACATTTCTTCTAAAACCAAATTAAGAATCTTTAACACCAATGTGAAATCTGTCCTACTCTATGGGTCTGAAACTTGGAAAACAACAGAGACAACAAGTAATCGACTACAGACCTTCATCAACAGATGTCTAAGGAACATAATGAAAGTAAAGTGGTATGACAAGTTAGAGAACACCAAATTGTGGGAGAAGTGTGGACAGAGATCCATTGTGCAACAAATTCTAGAGAGAAAGTGGAAATGGATTGGACACACTCTTAGAAAAGATACAAACAACAGAACCAGGCAGGCCTTAGACTGGAATCCCCAAGGCAAACGTCACAGAGGAAGACCCAAGCGCACATGGAGACGCAGTATACTAGATGAGACCGGGCGATCAGGGAAGAGCTGGGAAGAGCTTAAAAAACTTGCTAGAGATCGTGACAAGTGGCGAGCTTTCACAGAGGCCCTATGTTCCACAAGGAACTAAAAGGAAACATGATGATGATGAAATAATAAAGATTTAGTTTAAATTCTTCATACTTTTTTTTTTATTCTTACTGTTTGTGATGTATTTGTATTTTTAGTACAAAAAAATATTTTAAAAAAATCATTTACACTATAATTTTACAAAATCAAACATTTCTATTCCATAAAAAGTTGAACATCATTTTAAATAGCTATATTCATTTCTGAATTCAATGATGTATAACTTCACAAGGTAGCTTATAAAATAATGAAAAATACTGCCTATTGAAAGTTAAGAAATAGAACTTCATGAGATTTAAGTCATAAAGCAAAATATGGCTAATAACATGGCTTATGTACAGAACTATATAAGAGCTGATAAGATTTGCTTGCTTCACAGCTAAGTAGGTTAATAAAAAATATATGCTGAATGAAAATTGAGTACAATATAGATTTGGCTGGTTCTGAGATGGAGGTATAGGGAAATTTAATACAATTCTATATATATAAATCACAGTGTACCTTTCAGTTAAAAAAATTATTAAGCACTTCAGGGTGTGGCAGCTTTCAGCAGCTAATCAGATAAGACTTTCTTAATAAAGAACCTGGAATTAAAAATAAATAATGATTTATAACACCTGTGTTAATGCCTGGATTAAAAATTAAATATTTAAGGGCTCCCAAATGAAAGGTGAGCATGGACAAATTAGCTTTCATCAAATCAAATTTAAATGTCTACACAATGTTTAAAACTAGGACTTACTTTTTTAAAGTGGATAAATATAATGCATCACTCAAACTTCACATCTCAGATATAGCTTGATAATTGGCTGGTGGTCAAGTGAATTTCATGCGATGTGATTATGGCATATAGCAGACAAACCTATCAACTTGTTTAAGGAGCAGCCATAGGGCATTCCCAATTCAAAAGCTCTCATCACAACAAAATATCATCTGGCCTAGATACAAAAAAAAATTATAAATTGTATAAAAATTTTAAAGAATGTAGTTTAGTTTGATCTAATTTAAAAAAAAAATCCTGACATGGTTAGACCTACATCATTATTTTTACTACGACCAAGATGACCTGATCCTTTATTTAATACTGTTATTAGGTTTGTGGAAATCTGACATTTTTTCCAGCCTTGAAAAGCTGTGACTTGCGGTTTCTGCAAAATTTTTTAGAATATGATACTTTTGGGGCTTATTTCACATGCTAAAAAATAAGTTCAATCATACCATGATAATTTACTGACATTCAGTAGGTGTTGCTTATAGTTCCTTAAATTTGATTGGCAGTTGCTAATGATTATGTGCAACCTTTTTAATTAATCCCTAGTAGTTTCCACACTTAATTTACACCATCAAGTAACTTGTGTTATTTACAAGTGTTATTTCATACAAATATAGCATTTCTATACCCTTTATAATGATGTTTCTTTTGTTATTAACTCTATAAAATTCCTTTGAGAAATAAAGTTCTGACTCTTAATAGGAATAGGACTGGTGGTCGTGTGGTGTAAAGCCCTCGACTCTCAACAAATGTCCTGGGTTCAAATCTCAGTGAGAAAGTCCACTCTGCTTTATATGGATACCTCACATGAAGTTGGGGAGTAAAGTAAAGATTAGATGGCTGGGAGTTGTGTTAACCAAAAAATTCCTAAATTAGCAAAGGTTATGGAAAGAGATGAATTCTAAACAACATCAGTCCGGATGAGCCATTAAACTTAGTGGCTTAAGGGAACTTTACCTTCATTATAGTGGTGAAACATTCAAATTCCTGCAGCTTTCCTAACGAAAAATTCCCATTTGATATAAGACAAAGTAGTCAACTTTTTTAATTAGGATGATTCATTGATTGCAAAGAACATTTCATTATATCAATAAATAAATCTTTGCAATAGAATAATGCCATAAAAATTACATTTATATAATATGAAATTATCATGTCACATACCAGCCTACCTACTATTAAGTATTATATAATCCATCCTTTTCTTCTTAAGTTCTTCATGTGATATTCACTGTCAGTTTGCATTTCATGAATAATGAGTACTGGTATAGCTGCTAAGTCATGATTTTCACAGGCGGGTTTTGCAGCCTTGGGCCATTTTAGATTACGTTTCAGCGGGTGACCTTTCAGAAAGAAAAATGGGTAAATGTATCGGACAGTCCGTCCACAAAATAAATTTTCATATGCCATTGTAATTATTTAATATGTGTGAATCAAACGAAGTCGAAATGCCAATGCCGCTAATCATCCCGATAATGCTTATGAAACGATAGATTTTTTTATGTGAAAAATATTATGCCAGTCGTGAAATTACCATAAAATGCATAAAATAAAGCGTGAATCATTTAGTCTCCACATTGACATTGTGGTTAGTGTATGAAGTACCGATAGATGGCACTAGAAAACCGGAAGTTGTGGTTTTTATTCCTAACAAGGATGTTGAGAATAACAGGAAAGGGACTAAAATATATAATAATGTAACAGATGATTTGCGTGGTTAACAGGTAATAATTCAAATAATTAGTAATATTCAGGGTCTTTAATAATCGTGAATAATGTATCGATTTCGAGTCCAATTTTTTATTGTTGTTAAAGCTCAAATCATATTACAATACTTACTAAACCTGCCTTTTATCTAAACTTAGACTTTGTGTGTGTTAGTGATAGTACAATAAAATAGAAACAAAGAAAAATAACAATGAATTTGAATGTTGCCAACACTGCTTCTAGAAGTAAAATATTTAATTTTTTTTAAATCAGCTTTATTTAAGTCATTTCTAGTTATTCCTGGTTGTCAGACGATTTAAAGACTTAAAGAAATTACTTTCTTACTATTCTTACTCTTAGTCTGTTCTAGCCCTAGCCTATCAAGTTTTTTGCTTAGTGACTAGCCTAGACTCAAGTATCAAATGGTAGTTTATTTTACTTTAGCTTCTAAAACTTTTATTTATTTAAAGTTTAATTACTAACAGATAGTACAATAGTAAGATAGTCAGTGGTGACCAAATGAGGCTTTTAGAGCCGGCTCTTCATTTGGTTTATAAAGTTATTTTAGCCTAAAATTTAGGAGTTTTTTGCAGATCCCATTTATTGAATGAACAAGTTTAAATCTATTATTTCATTACTAAAATTTATTTTTTAAATAGCCTATTTTGCTGGTCTTTATCATAAAGTTTATGGGATTTTTTTTTACTATATAAAAACCTGAAATATTGCTTTCAATGACCTCCTGGTTCTTTTACTACAGACACAGCATTATTATGAGTCATGAATATTCAGTATTGATTGGAATAATAATTTGGTACAGAATATAGTCTAGCACACGTGTGAGCGAACTTTAAATCATAGGCGAAAATCGT
>JAGDYQ010000129.1:2508853-2566824 GCA_021962125.1 Bulinus truncatus
ACTTATTTTGTAGAATCTTAAAATTAAGCAAGTAATAATAGAATGCATCAAGCTGAAAATGCTGGTTAACGCAATTTTCAAATTTAAAAATGGGGCACTTCCTGTAATACAAAAACAATTTAAAATTTTGTTCATTATTTCAGAGGTCATTTGTCAAATAAATACGGAGTTCCGTAATGATATTCCAATATTTTCTCTTTTTCAACCCACCCTAATATATATATATATATATATATATATATTGATATACCATGTTGCTGATATAGATTGATTTGCTTTATTTATTAGATCAGGGATGGGAAAACGTTTTATTTCATAGGTCCCACACTATCAAAAATGAAATTAACACAATTGGCGGCCATATTTTCCAGTCTTTATTGGAGGATTTTTTTTTTAAAATGGTGATGCGCTTTCGGTATGGCATATACTAAAGGAACAACTCTGTTTATGCGGAGAGATCTATCCCCATGAAATCAACTTTTAGATGAATATCAGAAAACAAAAAAAGGAATCTCTAGAAATGATTGATTTGACATATTTTGGTCACGTGACTACAATTTACTAGATTTTTTTGTTCTAATTAACAATTAGCGCAATCTACTTAGTAGAATGTATCAATGATCATACAATGTCGCGGACATTTTAAAAAATCGATCTAAAACGAAATAGCACATTTAGCTCAGTTTAAATTCTGGAAGGGGAAGCAATCACCAAAACAAGTTGGTGCTTAGGGCGTCAAGTGGACTTAATCCGGCACTGGATCTGTTAATAATGATAAGGAGTTGCTGCAATGAAAATCGTCTTTCTGGGAATGGGGCCACTTATTGAGTAAGACAGTCTCCACAATATAAAATTCATATGCAGCTCAAGGATTTTTAGTTCCATCAATGTTTATAAAAAAAAAAAAAATTTTACACATAATAGTAATAATTTGATAATAACAACTAGGAAATCGGGATGTAATCCACAAGTGATGTCACGAATAGATGAACGTTCCCTTAGCCATTACAAGTCATTGGGGGCAGAGACTGCTTCGGTCGCCAAAGTATACAAAGTAATTGTGTGTCTAGTACGTCGCCCAGCCGCCTCTACGAGAAATATATAAAAGGGTTTTAAAAAATGGGCTCTGGTTCACCCCTAGTCAAATGTCGGGACCCCGGGGGGGGGGGAAGTGCCTGGTGCGGCCGTCCTTCTTAAATCCGCCTCTGTTTATCTCCAATCTGTGTCAGGGCTCATCCAGTGAAGAAAGTTGGGCGTTAAACTGGGTTACGGTAAATGTTTGTACAGAAACATTACAGTACTAATATTCCGGTTGCATTCTCAGACTCATTGAAGTACGTAATTGCGTCGTAAATTGTAAGCAAATGTTACACTTGTGCATCTATGTAACAAGCACGCAATGTCTCTTCTCTATCATTGATCTGTTGCCTAAATCCCACTGCTCGAAATGCTGTGGTCATTTCCCTTCACTGGTCACTAAAGCCTCAAGTCATTAATCTATCATCTATTAATTGTGTTGTAATAAAATAATATTGATAGTTTTTTGTCTCCTGCCACAAAGGTTTAGCCCTATACATATCTTTTAGCTGAAATTTAACAAAGAATAGGCAAGGGAAGTTATCCATTTTTCTAATTAAATTTCTATCGAAAATTGTCTAGTTATCTACCTTTATTTTTTTTCCGTTATTATTGTTACATTTCTGTTTAATAAAACTGATCTAATGAGAAACCTGTGAAACCAATAAACATTAGCTAAATATTACAGGAAATATGACAATAATCTTTACTTGTGTATCCAACTAATCTTTTAGTGTGACTCAACAGAGGCTACAAAGTAAAACATCAGCGGAGAGGCTGGCAATTGCGGTTCATGTATTATTTTAACATCATGTGCTATGTTGATTCCCTTTGCCAACACTGCAGAGAGGCTGAGGAAACTGTGGATCGTGTGCTATGTTGATTCCCTTTGCCAACACTGCAGAGAGGCTGAGGAAACTGTGGATCGTGTGCTATGTTGATTCCCTTTGCCAACACTGCAGAGAGGCTGAGGAAACTGTGGATCGTGTGCTATGTTGATTCCCTTTGCCAACACTGCAGAGAGGCTGAGGAAACTGTGGATCGTGTGCTATGTTGATTCCCTTTGCCAACACTGCAGAGAGGCTGAGGAAACTGTGGATCGTGTGCTATGTTGATTCCCTTTGCCAACACTGCAGAGAGGCTGAGGAAGCTGTGGATCATGTGCTATGTTGATTCCCTTTGGCAACACTGCAGAGAGGCTGAGGAAGCTGTGGATCGTGTGCTATGTTGATTCCCTTTGCCAACACTGCAGAGAGGCTGAGGAAACTGTGGATCGTGTGCTATGTTGATTCCCTTTACCAACACTGCAGAGAGGCTGAGGAAACTGTGGATCGTGTGCTATTTAGAGTGCCCTAGGTTGGCGGGCTACTTGGTGCCTTGTTTGCTATTGGCCTTTATGGCAGTTCCCAGATGTTGAGGGGCACAGCAAGTTTAATTTCACGGGCTCTTAGAGACAGTCTCTGCCCGCAGTTATCACTGAGAGATTTCAGAGAGAGAGAGGGGGGGGGGGCGAGAGAGAGAGAGAGTAATTGGAAAAAACCGGCTCTTAGAGCCACGTGTGGCTATTTATGTAGATTTGTGTGGCTTTCACTTAGCCAGTTTTCTCTAGAAATCTAATTTAATCATTTTTTTTTTTGCTTTCTAAAATAACCTGACTGTGGGTTTCATTCTGTAATGCGCACACAGACACCCGCAAAACTGGATGAGACAAATGAGTAATGAAAACAGACTTACCATTTGCTTTGTTTCATTATACACAGTAAAAATATTTGTTTATAACTTGATAATTAGTTTGATATGTTAACTGTAGAAATTATTCATAAAGAAATAACAAGTGTTTATTTGTCTCCCTATTGTTTGTTTATTGTTTGTTGTATGTCAATTAGATCATTAAATACAATTTTTAAATAAAATGTTTCATTACTTGTACAGATAAAATAATTAATGTTATGACTGACGTAGGAGTTCTTATAACTGAATTTTATCAATAAACCGAGAGACGCTTGAAAGATTAAAGAGAAGATAACTCCTGGTGTAAGGAACAGATCTTGACCACTGCGCATGACGACGACGCGCAGTCATATTTCATTATCATAGTACGTTACCCCCCTCCGCGGATGAACAGGGTTCACCTATTTTTGACGTGGTCTAGATATTAACTGACCAGGTCACTCGATCACATAACACACCCAGTGTAGTACTACACTATACGGCCAGTGGTGTTACTCGTTCAGTTACTGTTACACTCAAACTGTAAATGTCTGTACATCTGAAGGCATGTCTTCACTTCATTAGCTTTTGATTTCATTTCAAGTCGGAGTTGCTTTATAGATAATAACCAGAAGACTGAATTCAGAATTGGAGAGGATATATAAGGACCACCTAACTGCCGGTTATGTGTTTATTTCAACGTAAACAAAGAAGAAAGAAACAACGTGTGGTTAAACTCTTCGTGTGTTTATTGTGTAAGTTAATATTTTTTTTGCGTACGTCCATCGTGTGTTCAGCCAGCCGTTCATGTTAAGACCCGTTGAACTCTAATAAACATGCAGAAACGACCTCTCTCAACGCCGGCTAAATTTGAAAGGATCACTCTTAGGGACTCAATGTCGGAGAAAAATTTCACGATGTCAGCTCCGAATATATTGCAGAGCATCATGTCGTCCGCCTCCGCGGGGTTGAATCAAACCGGACCGTCGAACAAGATGGTTGAGTTTCAAGCCTGTATGTCGCTGATACCGGACCTCGCGCACGAGAGATCGACATCGGGCACAGCGGGGAACCCACCGTCATCCCTGTCGTCCAGGATGAGCTGCATGTACCAAAGACCATTGACGACGACCGCTTCGAACGATGCTGCTCTCAAATCCCCGCCGTCGAAGATGTCGAATGCCGCGCTCTGTAGCAGGTCTGCAGCGCCCTCCGTCTTGATCAGTCCGCCTTCCTCTCCGCCCAGCTGCTCGCGCCAAGCAACGGCGACGACAGCCAGCAACGCCGTGCAGACTTCGCCATTTTCCTTATCGACAGCCGCGACGAGCATCCCGGTGTCATCTTCAAATGACATGCAGAGCACGACGTGGCCGGCGTCATCCGGGTCGCAGTATGTGACCCTGCCGGCCTCCGCTCTGACGGTCTCGCTGGCGCGAGCCGCCTTGCGGGATCTGCTGACGTCGGGGGCGATGCCAGAACTTCCTCCGGCGACGAAATCGACCGTCGCCACGGTGACCCAGTCGGAGATTGACTTCATCGAGCAGTGCATCCTACCCCCCGACCAACAGCGAGCAGGGGAACGGGTGAAGAACAGCGTAACTGACCGGTCCACGATTAACGGTCGCCGCAGGAGTCCTTTAAAGACAGTAGTGGACCTGAATCAAATAAAAGTAAGTCTTTTTAAACTAAATTAACATAACAAGCCACACAGTCTAAACCTTTACAATTCGTGAATGTATTTTGCAAGCTTACACAAAGGTTTGCTCACTGTTTTATCATAGCGAATAATCTAGTCAACTTCATTGCTGTTTAATTTCTTTTCGGTTATTTCGCATTTTTTAAAATTTTTAATGGCACGTCCGTGGTAAGGGTTTAAAAATCTGATCAAAGGTGTAAAGGTCATGTGATATGGCGTCAGTGATGCAAGTTAAATGTATTGCGTGTGGCTACCCCACCCCCCACCCCCTCCTTTGCCATTACACTATAGGTCATCGTAGAACTTTATCAATGATACTGGATAATCAAATATACTGAGTAGCTGTAGGACCAGCAGTGGCGTAGCGGGGGGGGGGGGCAAGGGGGTCATCATGCCCCGGGCGCTTCTTACAAAGGGGTGCCAAATGGTATATTTTACATATGATTTTCAAAAATGGTATTGTGTCCCGGGCGTGAGTTAAACTAGCTACGCCACTGAGGATCAGATCTCGATCCTATATGGAAGGGGAGAGGTGGGTGGGTGGGTGCTACAGTAAGTAGTGTGGCGTTTTGAGTTTTCTTACAATACTAGCCCTTCTTCGTGACCCACTAACCCAATTGTTCAAATATGAGTTAGATCGTTTCACAGAGAATAGTAACACTAAAAATGAATTTACCTAACCCCCCTCCCCTTCACACACACACACACACACACACATTCCTTTCATACACATTTGTCTAGTTAGGAGACGGAAATGTAACAAACTTCAACTTTTTGTGTTTGTCTCACCACATTGTGTAACTTTCTGTGACACACCACCATGTTTAGAAATGTGTTCAACTCACTGGGTACACACCAGAGATGAGCGGACAGCGGACGCGTCCGCTTGCGGACGCAGACCCGCAGACTTTTCCGAATCCGCGGACTGACAGCGGACGCATTGTATGGTTAAGTTGCGGACTGACGCGGATCTTCTTTAGCGTTACGATAAAAAAAATTTCAAGTTATTTAAACAGCTAAATTTCAGCTATGCGGACGCGCGGACTGGTCCGCAGACCAATGTTATAAGAATCTGCGGACGCGGACGCGGATCATTGATAGAAATCCGCGGACGGACGCGGACGCTAAATTTCAAGATCCGCACACCTCTGGTACACACACACACCCACCAATAAAGTGTTATCAGACGAAGGTGTAGAATTCAAATATAGTTCAGTAGCCCACCATAAATAAATAAATGATTGTGTGACTAGCACAACACACGGTCACCTTTAGTTTCACAACAATCGTCATGTGTCCTTTGGAAGATGGGTGGATTGGAAAAAGGGGGGGGGGGGTTATGGCAACCAGCTTTCACCTAGACATGGAAAAATGCAATTTGTTCTCATCGAGGTTCAAACCCGGGACATTCAGCCCTGTCTCAGTATGCATCACATTCAATAGTATCATTCTGGGGTTGTTTGTTGCAATCAGAAAACCTAAAGCAAAAGGTAATAGCACAGTCATCGAGTGAATGATGCCACTAATTTAAAAGTCCGATAATAGAAAAAAAGAATTAAATACTAATGTGAGTGACATGTACAATTGTACATGTATCAACTCTTACCAAACTCAGGAACTGGTGTGTGATGCAGAGCAAAGTAATGGGTCACTGAGCTTGACCCATGACCCATATGACCCATCAAGTTCTTGACCCAGACCCATCATGACCCATAGCCCATGACCCATTGAATGTTATTTTCAAGATGGCGGCCGTCGCCATAGAAACCATTTTGAAATTTAAAAAAATCGCGCGACGACGGGGTTTTTTTAGGGTCGGGCGGAGACTAAGGATGGGTCGTAGGTCAGGGAACATTGACCCATCATCCAATTTTGCGACCCATTGACCCATGATCATGTGACCCATCCAATTCTGCGACCCATTGACCCATGACCCATTACTTGCTCTGGTGTGATGACAGGCCATAGGTCAGAGGTCGGATCCAGGACACTGGTAATGGCCGCAATAAAAGGCCCTTAAAACCGAATGCACTCCAATTATTTGTTCTAATTTCAGTGCTTCTCAAACATTGTTTTAGATATGCGACTCACTTAAAAAAAACTTTCATGTTTCGCGACCTACCTGTAAAGAAAGAAAAATAAAGAATTGTAAAAGTTAGTTGAGAATATTCTCTTATTTTTTGCGGCCCTCTTCAAATTAGATCGTGACACACCACTGAGTTGTTACCCACACTTTGAGAGCCTCTGTAATTGTTCATAATATATTTATTTATTTTTACTTACACATACGAGTGTAGAATAACATTTACAGGCTTACTGCACTATTCTTTATTTGAACAATAATAAAGTAGTATGATGAATTATGATAAAAAGTGTTTTACATTCTGCCATTCATTTCCAAAATACAAAATATTCCTCTCCCATTGTAATCAGTCTCTCTGTGTCATCCCGGCTAATCACGATCAATTTTAACTTCACAGAATACAAACAGCAAAGCCGTTGACGGCCGTGTGCTGCCTTGGACATTCTTCTCCCCGTACCTGCCCAAGGTCAAGACCATCACCCGGGAGATGGTGGAGGTCAGCGAGTACCTGGACACTCTGATCCTTCTGAAGACAGAGCAGGACAGGTTGATGGAAGTCTTGGGCAAAGCCAACGACTACCCGTTCATGACCGCGGTTCACCAGATGAATAACATCGCCAACAAGTACCCTCAGCGGTTCCCCACCATCTCCAGGAGACACCGTCGGCCACAGCCAGCGACGCCCCGACTGCCGTCTCCCCAGACGGTCAACCCGAGAGGTAACAGCAGCTGCAGCATCGCCCTCCGTCATCCCTTTAGCGGTGTCCAGCGTGCGAGAATTCTTTGCCGAGCTCCAGACCAAAGGTGTGTGTACTCTAAAATCGCGCAGCTCTATGTTGTCAAAAACAAAATTGGGCCCAGTAGGGTCACTAGCATGGCCGTTCTTAGATGTGTGTGGGCCTTACATAAAAAAATGTTGTAATTTGCTTTATGTTTATCAACGGGAAGGAGCGGGTGTGTCAGTAAAAAAAAAATTGATAATCATTATTATTGTCTATTTATATCATCTGCGAAAAGGCGTGATTATGAGAATGTATTGTTTATTTTGGTTGTGCCTATTTATCGTCACATTCAGCACCATGTACTGAGGGTCGTAGATTGTTGGATCACTCGCCTATGTATAAGAACGTCTCTGTTATCATCCAGTTTCTGTATAAAGACATTTATATGTAACTGCTTTAGTGATATATAGTAAAAATGCAAATTTATTATATTTTATATATATATATATATATATATATATATATATATATAATATGAAATAATAAACTTGTCAAGGGTTTAACTAATAACGATAATGTAATTTATATTTTTAACCTGCTGTTCTTTACCAGATTTATTTACCTGTCAATACCTGGATCGTACACTTGTATAATTCATTTGTACCATACACATAGCTTCATTTGTATCTTACAGCTGAATGTATGACTTCATTTGTACCATACACATAGCTTCATTTGTATCTTACAGCTGAATGTATGACTTCATTTGTACCATACACATAACTTCATTTGTATCTTACAGCTGAATGTATGACTTCATTTGTACCATACACATAGCTTTATTTGTATCTTACAGCTGAATGTATGACTTCATTTGTATCTTTTACTCTCTGTACAGAAGTCGACTTGTCCAGATAGTAAAACCAATGTCCACTGAAAAGACCAAAGAGGTCACTTCCGTCCAATCAACACAGTCATTACAGATCGGACACGGCCAAACGTCTTGTAGTCAACAAAGGTAACAAAGAATAGGTGGAGAGAGAGAGAGGGGGGTGCGAGGGAAAATAATTTAGCGAAAAGTGTTGCCCGCGGGCTAAAAAGTTTGCCCACCTCCTGGTCTAGATTAAACTATACATTTTAATTTTTTTTTCTCAATCTGCAGACATGAAAACAATCCAATCTACTGCATCGCTTCATCTGGATTGAGAGTCACTACTAGTCCCATAGAATACGACACACCTGGTTTCACGGTAGACAATCGCAACACAGCAGCCCGCAGCCTAGGTCTGTCAAGCAGCAACAGCAGGGAGTTAACACCACAGCTCGGCCTGCGCGTGTCAAACAGCGACAATATATACAGCAGACCGCAGGACGGGCCCTGGCTGTCTGAACATCAACAGCATTTGACATGCGCAATCAGTGACGTAACCGGACCAGAAGCTCAAAGGCTACCTGCTGTTGATTTTATTCTTTCGGCGTCCGCAAGTAGGTCAAAACGATGACATCTCTGGACAGTTGGATGGAAACATGATGACGACCTATAACCTCACAATTTCACACTATTTTGCATATCCATTCACTCGCTTGTATCAGTGCGTGGAACTACTTTTTCTGAATGTTTTTTGTTTTTGTTTTTTTCTTGTTCTATTAAACTAACACTTTCGTTTCTCGGCGAACGTTCCGGGTGCAGAGTTTTGAAGGTACCCCCAAACCAACAATCTAGCATTTAAATGATTTAATTTTTTTCATTTCTTAAAGGTCTCGAAAAAATGTCTTATGCGCCCGGGACCTCAACAGACCTTAATCAGCCTCTGACTCGGACATATTTTAAACTCAGAGTACACGGTTAAAGTCTGTAATATACTAAACTCAGAGTACACTGTTAAAGTCTATAATAAACACAGGCACATTCCATTTTTCTTTTCTGAAAAGAATAAAGCCCCACCTTCCCTCCCTCCCTTCATCCCTCCCTGGTGCAGTCCAGTGTGTTGGGGGGGAGGGGGGGCGGGCCCATAATAAAAAAAATTAATAATAAACACTCCTAAAACAGAATTCATTGAATTAAGATTGGGGCTACTTTAGTCGCTGGGCTAGCGGTAAAAGAAATGCCGCTCAATTGTCTCCCTAGGCATCACATCAATTTCAATGGGTTTATTAATGACTTTAAAGATATTGATTCATTTATTTTTTAATCCAAAATTTAAAGATTCTGACCTAAACATTTACTGTATATCAAAATCTTTTTTTGTATATTTTCTATCATCATTTTGCAGTTCTAGTGTTTTTTTTTTGTTTGTTTTTTGGTCAGTTTAAATTATTCCTCAGAATTTTTTTGTGTATAATTTTTCTACAGATTTTTTACCGTTCTTTAATTAATTGCAATTAGGATCGAACATTTTTTGGGTCGATCCTAAAATGATTTTTTTATTTTTTTCTGAAAAAAAAAAAGACATAGAATAAATATTATAAAAAAAATTTGTTTTAAAAGTTCGGAATCTGTTTCAAAAGTCTCTGGACGGGGATCATGAATGTAAATAACAGAAAATAATTTTAAAAAAAATGCATGTAACTTGAATGTGAGTGTATATGTCAGTATATATGTCAGTGTTTAAAAACACATTTAAACATAACAATGATTTTTATTTTGCTTATTTTTTTATTGTGTGATTTTCTTTCATTAACTATGTTAGTTTATATGTGGGACTTGTTATTAACTATGTTAGTTTATATGTGGGACTTGTTATCAACTATGTCAGTTTATATGTGGGACTTGTTATTAACTATGTTAGTTTATATGTGGGACTTGTTATTAACTATGTTAGTTTATATGTGGGACTTGTTATCAACTATGTCAGTTTATATGTTGGACTTGTTTACTCCTTTAGCTGTGTTATTTTGTTGTTTGTTATATTATATTATCTGTACTGTGTATAGGTCTTCATTTTCCAATGGTGCAAATTTCGGTTATTAAAAATGTTTGCCAGATTTAGAGAAATGTTTTTGCAAAAAAAAAAAAATTATTAACAATCTTTAAAAACTTTATGTGCAAATTTAATTTTATAACATTGAGAATAAAAATTTAAATACAAAAGTTTTCACAAAACATTACTGGTGTTCCCATGTGCTGTAATATTTTGAAATTGTATTTTAATAAGTGAGCAAGTTGTAATATATACATTTTTAAATGGTAGTCATTTGGTTCCTGCTGATAATTCTTACTGCCGTCCTGTATGTTTTCAAAGTCATATAGTTGTAAGGTTCAAACCTTAATAGAAGTGAAGGACTTTTTGCTATAACCATATAGTTCTCAGGTTTAAACCTACATGTGAGGGAGACTTTTTTGTCAGCCATATAGTTGTAAGATTCAAACCTACAGGTGAGGGAGAGGTTTCTGTCCGTCATACAGTTCTCAGGTTTAAACCTACATGTGAGGGAGGCGTTTTTGTCAGCCATATAGTTGTAAGGTTCAAACCTAAATAGCGGTGAAGGAGAGGTTTCTCTAACACCCATTTACTTGTAAGGTTCAAACCTACTATGTTCCTGTCAGGGGCCAAGGGTGTCGATTACATCTCTGAGACTTTCCCCGCATAATATTTAAGTAAAGAATAAATGGCTCTCAGCGCTGGATACGGTTCAAGTTCCAGCACACCCAAATGTATGTGTCCTTAATTCAGATCTCAACGGAAAAGTAGGGAGGGGATGGGGTCCCTCTAGTGGGGTCCCTCTGTTCAGTTTTTTTTTTATTCATGTAGTTTTTTGTATTAATTAAGAAAAGGAAAACTTAACCGTAACTTTTAATTTGTTTTCCAAATTTGAATTTAATTCCTGCAGTGCGTAAAACAAGAATTCGAATATATACTTTTTATTTTTATTTTAGAAATAGTTACATACAAAGATATATATATATATACAAAGATTAAAAGAAATGTATAAGTAGGCCGACATTGATTTTTATCTCCGGAGTGTATATATATATATATATATATATATATATATATATGATTTCTGTTTGTCTCCAAAATACTTTCAAACATAAAGGCTTAAATATGTTAGTTCTAAACGTCTGTTGGTTTATTATTTGTTTATTTGTTGAGTTTTTTTAAATTTTAAAACCATTCAGAAGGGAAACAATCGTGTTTCTTGTAGACATTTGAAAGCATCAATTATTAAATGAGTTACCGCTCTTTAAGTCTTTAATTATCAACGAATAACACACCACGCGGAAAGGAAAAACAAACAACGATTTTATTGTTCATAGAGGTCCAGGTAAGTTGGTCAGGTCCATTTTGATCCCACTCAAAAACTGTGGTCAATATATATCATACACCAGTAATTGTCGAAGTGGGTGATATAGCCCCTCCCTCCCCCTGAGATATTAAGGTGCTGGGGGTGGGGGGAAGGACAGGCACGCCGAGAAGGGGGTCAGGGGGGTCATTGCCAGGGGGCCCGCATCTGTAAGGGGGCCCGGCCACCCCGACCATGTCAGTACAGAAAAGTTGTTCAGTCATCAATAGGTCCATCAGGTTTGAACCTTACAACTATATGGCTATGGCAGAAACCTCTCCCTCACCTGTAGGTTTGAACCTTACAACTATATGGCTATGAAAACATACAGGACGGCAGAGAGAATTATCAGCAGGAACCAAATGACTATCATTTAAAAATTTATGTATATATTGCATCTTTCTCACGTATTAAAATGTTGTTAATATTGTTTAAGGAAACATTTCTCTTAAGGAATAATTGTACACTTTCTCAGTGGCGTCACTATGGTTGGTGTCACCCAGTGCGGAAAATTCAGGGTGTTACCACGCCCCCCCCCCCCCCAGACTTCCACCGTGAACAATGGAACATATTTCAAATTTTCCTGCCCTAGACATTTAACATTTCTGAAATACGTCAATCGGTCCACAAGTTGATGAGTTTTAATTATATAAGATAAAAAAAAACTAATTGCCCAATAGAATTTAAGGTGAAAGCATTTAATAGCTGCAACAACCAGTAAAGTCAAATTATTTTTATTTTAACAATAAACTTTAGTTTAAATTTTCCTTTCCTGGTCTTCAAAGCTGCCAATCTGTCAATCACTCCATCAGTATCTTTTACAACAGTGCTGAACCTAGGGATCTGGGGGCCCTGGGGCTTGGCCTCTTTGGGGGCCCCTGCATTTTGATATTGGACACCATGACATGAGATAATGTACTGTATATTTAATGTAAAAACAATTTTGGGGGCCCCCTCAAGCTTGGGGCCCGGGGGGACTTTTGAATTTGGACCCCCCTCCCCCCCCTCACCCTAGGTACGCCTGTTTTACAAAGATCAGAAAGCCTTGACTGTCCCATAGTGAATGGCAGGTAACATTTTATCAGTTTCAGTTTTGATAAGCCCCTCTCACGTGATGCTACAGACACACTGATAGTGATAAATAATTGCAGGCTCAGTGAGAGTGTTGGCAGAGATTCTAGGAAGCCCCATTCAGCAATGAATTTCAAAACATCAAATACGGACCACTCTTAGCGTTGTCAAGAGCAATATTTGCTGCCTTCAGATGTTTTCCCAGCCTTCGTATCTCTTTTAAAAGCTCGAACTTCATATAACTTATCATAAGAAAATGAGAGCGAACCAACATTTGGTCAGTGTGTGATATGTCAGGTGTGCTGTCGAGCATAAATTCCAAAATATTTCGCAGCCTTTCTATCCCTATAAGATCTTTATAAAATGATGTGCCATGACATTTATAAACTAATTTTTAGTTAAAAGTGATAGATTAGATACATGTGTCTTTATTGTACATGTAGATTGTCTTCTTTAATCTCATTAGGTGCTTTTTTAACATTGAGTTATAATCGAAAGCATCTCAAGAATTGTCTTCATTTACTTAAGCTCCAAACGCTCTGCATGGTTGCACTCTGTGCTATTGCTCTGCATGGTGGCACCGTGTGCTACTTCTCTGCATGGTGGCACCGTGTGCTACTTCTCTGCATGGTGGCACTCCTTGTGCTACTACTCATGTTTTTAACTATGATCGGTTTTAAAACCCGTCTACACCGAGTCCTTTCTGATATGAAATTTAGAATTCTTCATTTTGGTGTCACCCTTATGTGGGTACCATCTGGTACGGCCCGCACCCCCACCCCCCGCACTCCCCTATTGACGCCAATGAACTTTCTTAGACATCCCCATCATGTCTATTCGTATGTAGCCCTGGTCGGTTATACTCTCTTCCTCTTAGCTTTGATTCCATGATTATTAGAAAATTCGCACATTTAATTTATTATAAAATTGCTAAATCTTCTGTTCCTATCAGACACTTTTGACAAATTAAATTATATATATATATATATATATATATATATATATATATATATATATATATATATATATATATGCTGCTTCACTGTGATGAATTAAAATGAATACAGAATATTTTTGGACAAATTTCCTTTACAAATTTTAAACTTATTTTTTTCTGCAATAAAACAAATCCTACAAAGAAAAGATGTCTCAATTCAGTTATTTTATTTCTAGGATTCTTTCAAAAAAAAAACATTTGAAATTTCAAAGTGTTTGAAAACCAATTTCCCTGTTAATTTAACATCCCTTCTATTGCCCCATCGCTACCTGGAACATCGTCTGCAAATCTGGCAAAGCAAATGAAACTAGCGAGGCAAATGGATGGGAAAACCTGGCTAATCGTCTGCAATTAAATTCGTCGAAGTTTTTAAAAAACTATAAACGGGAACAAATAGTCTCGCGTTCTCCCTACGCCATGCCCCGTCATCTCTGGAGATTCTTTATCGCCTGCGATGCCAGAATTCTCGCAGAGCGGAGTGCCAAGGGGAACTTGAAGTAGCAGAATCCACAGGTAGCCGCTGGTCAAGTGGCGTTTAACGATATGTTTATCCTCGGCGTTGGACGAGGCTGACATTGAAAGGGGCGTAATTCCGAATCGTCGTCACTCTGCAGAATCAAATGTTGCCAGGTCGTTCTGGAGCCTAGACTGGGCACGTGACTCGTAATTGGAAATGTCGCTATACAGTGATAGGACGTCTCTATACAGTGATAGGACATGTCCTTAAACAGTGATAGAACACGTTGCTTTACCGTGATAGGACATGTGGCTATTCAATGATAGAACATGTCGCTATACAGTGATAGGACATGTCTCTATACAGTGATAGGACATGTTATACAGTGATAGGACATGTTGCTATACAGTGATAGGACATGTTATACAGTGATATGACATGTTATACAGTGTTAGGACATGTCGCTATACAGTGATAGGACATGTCGCTATACAGTGATAGGACATGTCGCTATACAGTGATAGGACATCTTGCTATACAGTAATAGGACATGTCTCTATACAGTGATAGGACATGTTATACAGTGATAGGACATGTTGCTATACAGTGATAGGACATGTTATACAGTGTTAGGACATGTCGCTATACAGTGATAGGACATGTCGCTATAAAGTGATAGGACATGTCTATATACAGTGATAGGACATGTCGCTATACAGTGATAGGACATGTCGACTTACAGTGATAGGACATGTCGCTATAAAGTGATAGGACATATCTCTATACAGTGATATGACATGTTATACAGTGATAGGACATGTCGCTATACAGTGATAGGACATGTCGCTATACAGTGATAGGACATGTCGCTATACAGTGATAGGACATGTCGCTATACAGTGATAGGACATGTCGCTATACAGTAATAGGACATGTCGCTATACAGTGATAGGACATGTCAGATGCTGAAGACAGAGCATACATATTCTGTTCCAAGTTCCAATAACACTATTAAGTGACTTTACAGTCAGACTATAAAAAAGACGAAAATTTATTCCAATAATTCCAATATATAGCTATATGTTATTATGTTCTTGTTATAGCTATAGTGCGAATATAACAAGAACATAAAAGTACTAAATGACAACTACGATTAAATGAATATGGCGAGAATTTCGACTACAAAGACTTTCATATATATTATAAATATAAGTAATTGATAATTTTAGCAATACTCTGTTGAACAAATGAAAAGTATTGGTCCATATATGGAAAAGACTTTCATAACGACAGAGATAAAGACACACACAGACAGGCAGCCATACGGACTGGTGAATGAGAAGATTAGATAGATAGATAGATAGATAGATAGATAGATAGATAGATAGATAGATAGATAGATAGATAGATAGATAGATAGATAGATAGATAGATAGATAGATAGATAGATAGATAGATAGATAGATAGATAGATAGATAGATAGATAGATAGATAGATAGATAGATAGATAGATAGATAGATAGATAGATAGATAGATAGATAGATAGATAGATAGATAGATAGATAGATAGATAGATAGATAGATAGATAGATAGATAGATAGATAGATAGATAGATAGATAGATAGATAGATAGATAGATAGATAGATAGATAGATAGATAGATAGATAGATAGATAGATAGATAGATAGATAGATAGATAGATAGATAGATAGATAGATAGATAGATAGATAGATAGATAGATAGATAGATAGATAGATAGATAGATAGATAGATAGATAGATAGATAGATAGATAGATAGATAGATAGATAGATAGATAGATAGATAGATAGATAGATAGATAGATAGATAGATAGATAGATAGATAGATAGATAGATAGAAGTAAATTCTTTCGCTGTTATCCCAGAGTCCCCGTTCTGTAGTACATTATCCCAACACACTTTCGGATTTCGGATATTCGGGGACGCATTGACCCAGGAAGCGCCATAAGAGTTCCTTATCTTCACAGCTGACTGCAGTATTAAACAATCCTTCTCTTTATCCAAACAGCTCTTTAAGCAAAACGTTGTGACGTCATCAGCAACGGTTCCAATCTCAAGGACACAATCTCATGGATTTATTTTATTAATGTTATGAAATGGTTGAAAAAATGGTGCGATGGATGTAAATGATGTTAAAATGGTGCCATGTTTGAAAATTCAATATTTACCTTTAAATGAGGGCTGGATGTATCAATGCCAAATACCTGATAATCCATTGACGTCCGTTCCAGCCCTCAACTCTGTGATCCGAACAAGTGAAGTTATTAATGGAGATGTCTCGTCTTATAACATTTGCTTGAACGTCCAAGAAAACTTAAATTTAAAAACAAGATTAATGTATTAAGAATTAGAAAACACACACACATAAGAAAATGAGAGCAATCAAACATTTGGTCAGTGTGTGATAATATGTCATTTAATTATGAAACTGTGATTTTATATATGGGAGTCAAGGCCGTTGTCACACTTTGGTTTGTCACATCAATATGGGCCCCAATCATATCCTGGGGAACGCTTACTGGCTTAAGCCCAGAGCCGGATAAAAATTGTAGGGGCCCTAGACCTACAAAAATTTGAAGCCCCATTTTGAAAAAAAAATTATTTTGTATACAAACTCAACATTTGGGGGCCCCTTATTTCGTGGCACCCTAGGCCACTGCCTAGGCGGCATATCTGTAAATCCGGCCTTGTCTAAGCCCCCCCCCACCACCACCACCGCTAAAGAACTCAATCACGATTAAGTCTGACGCTAAAGGAAACCCCGACCTGTATTTTTTCCTAGCCCCCACCCCCTCTAATTATAAGAACTTTCATTCAAAATGGACACGTCATCTTTAAGTACTCAAAGGTGTTGTTTTTTTTTTATTTATAGATACAAAAATAATTCATTTTAACTTGAATTTTAAAAAAAATAAATTTTTAACGTTAAATATTTCATGAAAAAAAAATCTGACATGTTCAGAGTGGCGTTGATGGATCACTTATTAATTCTTAATCAAAAACTGACCAACAGTGCAGCAGCAGAAGAAATTGACCACCTGGAACAGGAGCATTCCCCCCCCACACCCCTCCCCCCACTCTCACGAGCATCAACTCATCATGTGAAGGAGGATACGTTCAAATCACGCCCCCATTCTACACCCCCCCCCTCTTACACACTAACTTTTATGATCGTATTCACTACACATTCGTATTGAGAAGAAAATGAGCCCTTTATATTTCTAAACTTTGTTGTGGGCGTTTCTACACGAGTGATTGACATATTACACTTGGAAAAACTTTTCTCAAAAACATGTGCACCAAGCACTGATGCCAGGTATTGAGTGAGATCAATCTACAAATCAGTCACAACATTTTTTTTTAAATCTTTCACGAGGATTTATGAAACAAAATATCTGCATATCAGTGATTTCTGCAGTATATTTTGTGATGAACATACCTTAAAATAAGTCGGAAAACGCATCATCTTCTTTAAAATTTATTTCTTTATAATTCATTTTTTATAAATTGTGAGTGCATTCAAATTGTTTTCATGGAAAGCGCTTCACGTTCAGATGAAAGTAAGTTACGAAACGATAGTAAAGAAATGCTGCAGATGAAAAACTTAGAATATCACCAGCGTGTGAGTTTAGAAAGAGATGAAACAATTCCACAGGAATACGCACTTTGTCTAACAGTTTCACCAAGAAAGAAAGTGCATTCAGCGTCATATAACGGAACAGTTGAAACACATGACGCTGTCAAACGTAAGCACGAAGATGCTGAGGATGATGATGTTGTGGAGGATGTCTGTGATCTTATGGCGGCTGAGGACAGACACGAGGAGTTGGTGCCACCTGTTAAAAAGTCCAGGGCCAAGAAGATGCAGGGTTTGACTTTTGAACAGGCGGAGATGAGAAGATCAAGGACAAACGAACAGGTGAGAAATGAAAGTCAGGGAGAACACCGGAGTCTATCCACCTGTATGTGTTCATCTTTGGTTAAGCCGTTGATATAAATTAGTAATATCTTTAATTGTCCTATTCAATAACATATATATTATTTAGTTTATGATTAGTTGATGGACTGAGTGTATTTCAGTTTAAGGTGGAATTACGTGCAATAATTAAATAGAATGTATATAAAAAAAATCAGAGGCATTTGTTATTAAAACAATGACCTAACTAGGAGTACTGCATCCCACGTTAGCAAACTATATACTGTTACGCTATATTGTAAAAAACAGATTATAAAGCTAAACAAAGATCTTTAGTAGTAAATAAAAACTAAATATATTTTTTTTCAAAATTTGGGCTTACCTGACAATAACAAAATAAACTGAATTTTAGTGTGACACTGATAAAATATAAACTCGTGTATTAATAACTGTTCATTACTTCTGGATATAACTGTACGTGGACTAAAATATCGGAGTTATCCACGTCCTAATCCCTATATCTTGATACTGTTAATGTAATGTATGTATTAAGTAAAACTTAAGACAAACATATTTTAATCAATATTAATAAGTTTATAAATGCGGATCAATCTGTTTAAACAAGATATGCCAGTGGCATTATTTCTGTGTGGGCTCGCATGTTAGCTTTGACTTGGGGGAGGGGGGGGGGGTTGCGGGAGGTGTACCATCGAATATTTGTTTATATACTCATGTAATAAGAACAGAACATCTCCGATTGAAAAGAAATTAACATTAAACTCAGCCCGTAGCGTGAAAAAATCTACAGCAGGGGCAATGCCAATAGCAGGGGCCATGCCAATAGCAGGGGCCATGCCAATAGCAGGGGCCATGCCAATAGCAGGGGGGGCAGTAAATAAATGTTACTAAGTAGAGCAAACAAGCAGAAGGGGGCAGACAAAATGCGCGGGAGGGGGGAGGGCAACTGCCCCCCCCCCGGCACGCTACGGGCCTGATTAAACTACCTATGACTTTAGGATTTAATGTTGGCTTTTTTTTTTTCTTTTTGTAGGAGCGAGAGAGACAGAGAAATATTTCGGAAGCCATGGAAGCCCTGAGGAGGTGTGACATGCCCTTTAACCCCTACCTCAACCACAAGGAGGAGTCTAAAATATACCTCCTCAAAACAGCAACCGCCTACATATACGGGCTGGTCAGGATGATCGATGACCACGACAGGGGACTGGTCCACCACTGTGACCACAGAGTACCACAGCAGCCTCATGACGTCATCCACAGTGGAGGGGTAGGGGTGATGGCGCCACAGTTCACCGCATACGGCTATTATGATACTCAAAGTGAATCGGTTTCCCTAAACTCGCTCATTGATTGTTCTCCCAGCATGCATCATTATGGCCTTCACACTTCGAACAATCAAAGACCAGCAGCAGCAGCAGCATTGGTTGAAGAATTGAGCTCACAGAACGATCAAGAACCCAATTTTAGAAACAGCCAACATGAACAATCTGAAGAACATTTTCAAAATTTTGTCCGACCAATGGACTCTCCTATTACCAGGTACATAAATTGGTTCATTTTTCGTGTAATATATTTGTACATTTTATCATCCATCGATTAGTTCAGGGCCAGTGGCGTAGTAAGGGGGGGGGGCATCATGCCCCGGGCGCTACTCACAAAGGGGCGCCAAATGGTATATTTTACATATAATATTTCATGGTTTTCGTAGGGGGGGGGGGTTGCGCTAAAAAGATATTGTGTCCCGGGCGCGAGTAAAGCTCGCTACGCCACTGTTTAGGGCCGTTCCAAGAACTGCATTCACAAGTAGGCAACTGCAAAGACGTTATGGCCCCTAGAGGTACTTTTACCTAGGGTCACCTAAAACACATAAACATCGACTTTGGGTAGGGGGGTAGGTACATACATTATTTCTATGTCCATCCAACAGACACATATGCCAGTCAAACGTATCATTTTAACGACCATAATTAACTACGAAAAAAGTATACATTATGTCAGATTTTTAAAAAAAAACACTATTTGTTCCTGTGTACTTCTGGGTAAAGTAAATTTGATTCGATCATTTCAAATCGCAGTGGCAATTTTTTTTTTTTTAAAAAGAATTATGATGGGTTCTGACAATTTTTTTTGTACATTTTATTTTGTTTGAACATTTGTATACTTTCTTGAAATATTTTGATAGTTTGGTACGTTCAATTCACACAGCAGTGGCATTTTTGAAAAAAAAAAGAGTTATGATGCTTTCCTTTTTGCATTTTTTAAAATTATTTTCCAGATTCAGCAATGCAACGTTTGTCCCATCAGAACCTCAAGCCGACGCCACTGATCATCAGCTGATTCAACAAAACTCACGTCATCCACCATTCTCAAATCACCCTGCTAGCTATACCCCTGAGTACAAAAATAACCATAGACCTGTTACTTTCATCCCTGCGCCGGTGAGCCCTTTCCATCCCCTAAGCGAAAGTCCGCTTCAGCATAATCTCCCTGGGAGCTTCGGTGGGTTATTGTTCGGTGGTGTACTCAAGGGCGGCGGCATCGCGGGGGATCCAACCCTCCATTCAACGCCTATACACAGCAGCTCCAATTCTACTGGTGACCAGCATAGGCAGACCCTCTTAGAAAAATCCGCCGCATCATCGTTAGTCTGTGCCAGAAACAACATCAACAGCAGTGCCAACAGCAGCGGTTATCAAAGTATGGTGTCTGCAGCAGGCGATGATGATTCAAAATCGTTTTCCCCTGACAGACTACACCAGACGATAGATGAAATGTACAGTGATACATTTTTAGCGCCTTCGCCAACCAAACGTATTAATTTTGACGCTTTTTAAGGTAATAACAATTGAGGTAAACATGTAAGCTAAACATTTTACTAAACTACAAGTTTAAAAAAAAAATTCTTTTCCTGAGCTTTATAGAGTTTAATCGATCAACAAACACGCTGACAGTAGATATTGTGTAGTCCAAAATGTCAACAAAAAGGATGAATCGCCTTACAGTATGTAGTCCAACATTTCTACAAAGCCTGAATCTCCTTATAGTATATAGTACTATATTTCTACAAATGATAAATCTCCTTAATAAAAAGGGAAAACAAAAGTATATTTTTTTTAAGTGAATGAATGTTGTGTTGTCATCCGTTATTCAAATTTGTTATCTTTTGTCACAGTTTCTGGACGATATAGTGAGTATAAAAAGAGTCTACAGTTTATGGGCGCTTCCTTTTATATTTGTTGGCTTTTGACAAAGTTTTTTGTCAAATCCTGAGAATTATTTGAAATAAGAAGACTTAATAGGTACATCAGGAATGTAATTTGAATGTAATTGACTAGTGTAATTTTAGGGTGATAAAATGTATCTACTAGTATGATAGATGACAACTTGTATGTACTAGTATGATAGGTGATGACTTGTATGTACTAGTATGATAGGTGATGACTTGAGTATCAACAGGTTTGTGTGAAGCAGACAAATATTATGGTCATTTATGGTCTTTCTTTTCCGTTTCCTTTCCCCAGCATCCGACTAACATGAAGAATTTTATTCTCTATTCCCCCGCCCCCCCCCCATCACCGAGATAATAGTTGTTAGTTCCTCCCTTCCTGCTTACGTTCAGGCCCTTTCTTAACGACTCTCCCCCCTTCCCTTGACTGCCCAATACCCCCCCCCCCCATCGGTCACGTCAATCAACTGAGTGTGAGCAATTTGAAACCAATAACTCATCGCTCAATTACCTTGATCACGCACGGGGGAGGGGGGATGGGAGACACTTGTTGAGCCAGCGCTATTAATTAAACTGATAAACTTTTTCGGACGGCCGCTGTTTTACTCACCTCCCTCCCTCCAACACCGGGGTCACTACAACCCTACCCACCCACCCCCCAACCCCAGCTCCATTTTCCGCAGCCAGGTCGTGTCAACGAGAGCTTGCTAAACTGACCATCTAGATAGTGGCGTCCGCTGCAGGTAGCGATCTTGACCACTCGGACATGCAGTGCTCTCGGCGGCACCACATTTAGCGCCAATCAGCTAAACACTTCGAGTAGCAATTTAGATAGGAAGATAAACACTGACTTAAATTGTCACAGTTAGTATACAACTGTATTTTAACACAAATAAAAAATCAATGTAGGGTTTCAGCATTGCGTCAAATAAACAGTGCCAGTTAAAGATGAAGTAAAGAGTTACACAATCTAAAATGCCACCTAATCCACATAATAAATTTTACGATTGTGTAATAATATTGATTCTTCCTAAATTATATTGTTCCCATTGCTAGATGTCGCTATGTGTAATTTAATATGATGATCACTTTTATAATCACTTTATCTTTTCAATAAAAATTATTTGGAAAGAAAATGATGAAAAGTTAGGATTACTCTTATAGAGGCTTAATTATTTGTAATATTTTCTTTTCCTCATCAGTTGAAAGTGTATCATTTGATAGGAATCACAATCCAGGAATCTCAAGGCCAGTGCAGTCTAAGACAAGGTACTGATTTCGCAATCTGTTGGCAGCTTGATTTGTACACAAAACGTTGTATTTTGTTTTCAGGAACAAATTTTTGTAGGGGTCAAGTTTGAATTTTTTTATTTTTTTAAACGGAAAAAAAAGGGGGGGGGGGGTAACAAATGATTTTATTACATCTAAATATGTTACATTTTATATAAATATGCAGTGCTTTTTATCTGGCGAAACACACCGGAACTCAGTTCCGGCACCTTTTTTCCGTAGACTTTTGTTTACTGCACTAAATTTTCAGTGTTATTTCTTTATGACACGACTGCGTTTCGTAACCTTTTTTTTTTTAGAAAAAACATCACTGTAGATATGCATCATATAATTTCAAAAACAATGAAAATGCCCTATTTTAACTTCTGATTAATATATATTTTGTTAATAGTTTAAGTAAAATGTTGGCAAAAAATATGAAGCTGAATGTTTCATAAAAGTATAAAGTCGGGATGTGTTATCTATAGTTCTAGGGCTATTGTACATATTTTTGTTTTACTAGTTCATTCAGTCCGGTAACTAGGGTAAGTGGGGATCGGGGGGGGGGGGGGGCTTTAAATATGCCGCATCGTTTCCTCCCTGAAATATTAACGTGGTGAAAATGCCGCATTTAGCTCAACCAATGATATCACGCCTTATATGTTAAGTCACTTACTCTTTTTTGTTGCCACTGTTTGAATCAGTTCTCGTTTATGAAAGGGAAGAGGTCCAATACACTACCCGCATAGCTTTTGTGACAGTTTTGTGGTAAGAATGACCAGTTTGGCGTGATCCTTTTTAGTGTAAGAAACCCTCAGTAATCAAGACAGACATTTACTAACGTGACATTGCAGACTTCACAATATCAATGGCTTTTTTTTATTTCTTTTCTTTTTACTTTGTTACATCATTTATGTAAGTGTCAGAATTATTTTATTCTACAAAATATTGTGAAGGCGTAGTTTGAGTTGTTTGTTTTGTTTTAATCTCACATTAACGCTGAATTGAAGTTAACAATACATTTTGTTGCATGAATGTTGTAATGGGAGGTAATGCTCCCTTAAACTTTGAAATGTTTAACTTTTTTCTTTTTGTGATGATATCCCTTTGTTAAATTACTTCTTAAAAATGATTTCCAGTTTTTTTTTATTTTTATTTCAAACTTTTATTTTAAATAAAGAAATTATTATTATATACAATAATGGTTATTATTATTATATACAATAATGGTTTTTATTATTATATACAATAATGGTTTTATTATTACATGTATATACAATAATGTTTTGTATTAATTACTTGAAAAATAGCAAATTAGTTTTTTTGCTGAACTTTTAAGTAAAAAATGCAAATTATTAGTATCATAGATGGAGTATTAAGGATTTGAGATATTTTATCTTTTAGCACATTATTTATCTTTTTCATATGACGCAAACAACAGGCAAAGGGTTTCATTTGCTTTACGTCTGTCTAAAACTGTTTAAATCCAGTCTCATTTCTCTATACTAATAAGAAATACCTTCACTGTGTTGAGCATGTATGCACTGATGCTCTACAACTTTATTTTGTACATGATAATCTCAAGGCACATGTTCCCTGTTACAAGACAACGATTCATAGACTCTAAAATTATAAATAAGTGTGCCACCTTTTGATTCTTCTCACTAAATTAGAACAGGTCCGAAATAGAGTTACAAGATGATGGGGATCAAATAAGGGCACAACAAAAACATTCCCATAGCACAGGGGTCGGCAACCTACGGCTCGCGAGCCGCATTCGGCTCTTTCGATGTCAGTTCCATGCGCAAATAATAATAATTATATTATTGTATGTACATAATCCTAATCAAATACCATAATATTGAAACAACAATTTTTGCGGCTCTTTAAAAAATGAGTAAAATGGAAATTATAACTTTTGGCTCTTCTGTCTCAAAAGGTTGCCGACCCCTGCCATAGCAATTTATAAGAACTATGAACTAAACATCTCATCCATACAGGAACTCACAAAGTAACCAATAGAATTATGTTTTGCTGGTTTGTAAAGATAAGATAAAAATACTGCACTGTTTAAGACTGAATTTTACTTTTTCTGTATTACACCCCCCCCCCCCATTTAAGCCTTAATTAAAAGTAAGTAGCTTAGGAAATCTATTAGATGTGATTTAACCGAATCAAAAATATGAAACTAGTGTACTGTATTCTAGAATACAAAAAAACATTAAAAATTTCATCTCTGTATGACTAGAATTCAGAGGAAAATTTAACTGTGTGATTCAGAAACATTACACTGAAACATATAAAAATTATTTACCCCCAAGAGACAAAGAAATTAAGTAAAATGTTTTTTTAAAAAAAATTAAAACGATCAAAACTAGTCATTTCTGCACATTTATTCCTGAAACAGTCTTAACACTAAGACTAGAAAACAATTAATATGCATCAATTTATACATTATAAGCGATTACATATCTGAGGTAAAAAAAAATCTGTAACGTTTTAATAAGGTAACAAAACTTTACATAATAGAACAGTGGTCTAGGCCTTCCCGGATATAACATTTGCACACATAACACAGAAATCATAACATTTGCCGAAGAACTGTTTACATTTCTGCTTAATCATGGTACATTAATTACAAAGATTGGCCATTATCCCCCAAGTAAAAATCTTACATGTCTTGAGATACAAGAAGACAAGATAAGCCGAAAAAAAAATAAAGTATTTTTATTTAAAATCACAATAATAAAAGTTTCATTTTTTAAAAAGTTTATGGCTAGGAATGTTTACTAGGGACTGAGAATAAAATAAGTTTAGGTAAGTGTGGAAATAAAAAAAAGGTTTCTTGAGAGGTAAACAAACTGACTGCTCATGGGTACTAAGTATCATGAAAGGGGAGAAGTAACAAGGCTGTGACAAAAGACTGGAATCAAATAGAGGAATCACAGAGCATCTCCTGCTGTACCAAATGAATAAGAATATAATATGTAACTGGTAATTTTAATTCAGTCAGCTTGTTATGAGCACAGAGACAATTACTTCTTTAAACTTGAAAAAAAAAAAAAAATATTTGTTAAACACATTCCAAACTAAAAGTAAAAAAAAGTTTGAACCATTCAATGTGGATAAAAGTTTTTGTGAAGTAATAAAATGGTTTAAATTTTCTTTTAAAAAGAAGGAAAAAAAAAAAGACTAACGGAAGGCACTTAACGATGAATTCACTGCTTAAAACATTTCAATGAAAAGTTTGAATGCGGATGGGGTCAAACCTGACAGCAATGATGCTTTGATGCAATGGATTCAAAAAAATTAAACAGAAACAGAAAAGAGAAATTAAGTTCATTTTTAAAATTCTCTTTTTTTTAAATGATAACAACAAACCCTCTCACTAACCTACAAAATGACTATATGTGTAAAATTCTTATTGAAGAAAAAAAACACACAAGTAAAAAAAATATATTTTTTTTCAGTGACCAGCTGAAAATTAAATAAATGCAGTTTATGAAATAAAGAAATTTAGACAAAAAAAGGAAACATAATCACCAAATTTTTAGTTTTAAAAAAACAAATGCTTTTTCAACTTTCGTTACAAGTAAGTAGATACACAGGTATGTAGAAATTTCAAATGAAAAAAAAAAAAAATGAAGAAAAAAAAAATGAGTCTAACAAAGAAAATGAGCAAATAATACTGAAAGATTATGTGATTGAAACGAGGAGAACTCTGCTTAAAAAAAAAACTGACAAACTGGCTGCCAATCTTTATTTATTAAAACTTACTCCGAACAGCTATGAAATTTTTTTTATAAACAAGGAAAGTATTTTCTCTCATGATTACATTTAACGAATAAAAAATTTAAAGTTTAAATTATATCAAGCAATATTAAATCCTTTTCAAATAGATTAGAGGAAAAAAAAAATCATGGAATCATTACTCAAATAATGCATGAAAAGGAAAACATTGTATTTGGTCATTTTTTTTAGTTTTAAGAAAACATGGCGGAAAAAAAAAATTGATGATTTCTTTAGTGCTTGTGGACGTCGGGATGCTTGCACACCAGAACAGGAATATGGGAGTGGTGCATAACATAATCGCTGACGCTCCCGATCAATGTGCGGCGAATGGTGCCCATGCCACGGGAACCAATGACTATAAGATTGGCTTTCTCCTCATTGGCCACTTTGACCACGACTTCTCCTGGGCTGCCTCCAACACTTTTGACTTTACCGCCAATCTGAAAATATGGGATAAAAATTGTTTATGGAAACCTTAAAATTTATTTATATTCTTTTTTTGTTTGTTTTTTTTTTGTCAATGTACATTGACTTGGTTTCAAAATTTTTTTTGTGATGCAAAAATACATATATAAATATTTAAAAAAAAGGGTAAATATTAGCTATGTAACAGAACATCAGAATCAAGTTCTCATAATTCGAAATCATTTTTTTAAGTATCAGAAACAGACGTTTTAGCATTATTTTCAATACCTAAACCAATTCTTCAGAATTAATTCTTCAAGTTTCTACTCATTTTTTTAAATTTTTGATGATGCTTTTACAAACATCAAAATGATACAAAAGATTTGAAAAACATTATTGTCCCCCCCCTCCCCCCATGTTGAAAAAGTTACGTTTTTTACTCTTCATTCAAATGCCACACATCTTTGTGTAATTACTCCCTTACCAAATCATTTCAGTTTATGAACATTTGACTAAGATAGTTTGGTTGTTCTATTTTTTTTTTATTTACAATCTTAAATCAAAGTCGTGTGATTTCATAGGTTTTTGATCATAACCTACCCCGGCAGCTTTAAGCTTTTGACCCAACTGTTCCAAGAAGCTTTTGATTCTTTTCTCCTCGTCTTGTAACAGGTCCGTAACAACACTGACATCTGTCATCACCATAGCTGTCAACGAAAACAAAGTGAAATTTACAATTAGAGAGTATTAACAGATGAAAAGAAAAACAAGTCACACCACACAAACTAATAAAAGACAGTGCAGTAAAAAAAAATAAAACATCTACCAGGGTGTCACAGGTTAAAATTTGTAAATAATTTTATAATCGGGGGGGAAAAAACATTTATCATTGGATCCGATGGTGGTACTATTGTGCAACTTTTCTTTTTCTTTACAAATATTATTCTACAGCTACATGTGACTCAGGGATAGGACAGCCGAGTCATAGAGTGCAAGAATGCAGATGACAAGATCCTACTTTGTCTGGATGCTGTGAGAGCTACTGCATTAGGTGGCTTCTTTTTTTAACTAACTATTTTGATTTTTAAAAAATGTTCTCATATCAGTGTACTTTTTCTACCACAACCTGGTTAAGGACAATTCAATGAAGGATTTATAAAAGAAAATGGAGAAAGATTTAAATTTTAGGCCAATATTTTAAAAACAATCAAGAGCCAGAGAGCAAATTATAAGGAAATATTTCATTTAATGGTATAAATCAGGGGAGGGAAGATGAAATAAAACACACATAAATCCGTGCTATAAAATTATTGATTATAGATAGCAGAGAAAAGGTTAACCAAATTGAATCCATAAAAAAAAGTTTCTATTTTTAGCAGCCTTTATTGTATCTCTTCTAAATGTACAGTTATAAAATATTAACAAAAAAAATATATAAATATATAGTCATAAAGTTAAAAAGGGTGACAACTCTTGAAAGGGATTTACAACCTGAAAACCAAACATTTTTATTTTTAAACTGCTGTTCTAAAACTGGACATTTTTTTGTAGGGCAGATGGCTGTTATCAGAGCAATGAACTTTCATTAGACTTTGGCCTGGTTTAGTTACCAGTGTCATCTCTCAGTGCCTCTTTAGATGTATTGTGTGAAGTCAGCTGATGATGAGGGGAGTTGGAGGTGGGGCAGATAGACATACTATTTTTAAATTTCTCTTCCCCCCCCTTTTTTTACAGTTTTATAAGACACCCAAAGCAGTTAAATGAATCATAATTTACTTTTTTTTTTTTTGGTACATTTTAAGTCACCTGAGATCAGTGAAATCACAGGTCTGGACCGAATAAGTAGACAAAGTTCTTGGTGCTTTTTATGAGTGGCGCTGTGTTTTAAATCTATATTAGGGACTCTCAAACTTGCTCCTGCAGACTAGTCAGTATCTACCCAGCCGCTACGTAAAGGAAAGCTTCACACGAGGTTCATATTGAGCTTGAGATTTATGTAACAATGACCAGCATGCGAATTTTTTTAAGGCTTTGCGCTTTAAGTAGTATAAATGAAAGCATTTTAAGCCAGACCAGCCTAACCCACAACCTGGTCCATATTTTGTACAAACAACAATCAACAGTAATTTTCAACCCTTTTTTATATTATTCATTTTTGCAATTTTATTCAATTAAACCACTTTTAATAAAAAAAAAAAATTTAATTTGATTCCAAGAAACATACTTAGGCACAAGTGACCAACTCTTCACCCCCCCCACCCCCACATGATACCAGGCAAACAACCAATGTAAAAAAAATAATGTGATGTCGGGGAAAAAAATTATGATATAGAAAATAAATCTTTTTTTAACCGAAAAAAAAGAAACAAACATGCAGAGAAATGGACGTTTGGGTCTGTCCATTAATTACGTCAACTAAATAGGGGGGAGGGGGGGTCAGAAAATTTTTGACAATTGTTGACAAAGGGGAGGTCAAGAAAAGTTGACGTCAACAATGTTATTTTTTTTTATTTAATATAATTACTTAATAAATAGGAAAATTAAGCAGCGTAGTCCTGTGTTAAACACACTCACTTAACATTCAGTATTTTAATTAAACTAACTATATTCCAACTAATTTTGCCACATTAACATTTTGGAAGCTACCTTTTTTAGGGGGGGGGGGGGGGGGTAAATCAAATGTTGACGTAATTTTATAAGGGAGTCTCCGGAAGTTTGACAAGCTGTTGACAATGAGGGGGGGGGAGGTAAAAAAAATCGCCAAAAAAATTGTTGACATAAATAATGGACAGCCCCTTTATAGAGCAAATGAAATTGTGTTCAAATATTTATTTTAAAAAAATTTATTTCTGAACTCATCATAGGTACCCATCCATTAAATCCACCTATGACAATCTTTTGCACAGTACAGGCTATTTAATAATAATAAGCAATACACACAAAAACACACACAGCTTTATAAATAATAAACCAATCAAAAATGAATGCGGTTCAACTCACGTGATTGGATGACTGTGTGGTACTCCGGGACATACAGGAGGATCACATGATCGTGGGGCTTGTACACGTTCTTCATGAAGACTGGAAGAGAAATTTTACTCAAGTCAATACTAATGTGTACACAAATATTGAAAACAGAGTGTGTTTTAAAGAAAAGGTATAAGCAGGTTTAAATACATACTAACAGCATAGAAAGTCGAGGCGTTGAGAGGTTGTCGTAAATATTATGTAAGACTTTTTCTCCTTTTGGGACTCATTAAGTCTTCGGCGTCCGACCAATGGAATTTCATGGATTAAAGACGGATGAGAATAACACACTTTTAAACCCAAAAAAAAAATATTTTCTTTGAAAATATTGTTTTATATTTTTTTTTATTTTAAAGAGCGATGATAAAATTATTTAAAATAAAAATAAACAATAAAAAAAATAAATTTTGAAATTAAAAATATTACACGAGAAAAAAAACCATTTGTGCCGACACGACAGTCGCCATTTTGACTGGTTCGTTTACAGCGTGTATCTGTCGGGACACTTCTGTCGCATTTTAAATAATAAAACGGCTTCAGGCGACTCGGATTTTAGTTCAAACTATTCCCCTAGTAAAGTTCTCATGAATGGGAGTCAGATGGTAGCCTTTATTCATCATATCATGAAGATATTGCATTAGTTTCCCCACTGAATGCTTATCTAAGAATGTAAGTACGAAGTTTTCCTATTTTATGCTAATAATTTTTATTTTTTTAAATGAAAAATATTTTGTTTTCTATTTTCCTGGGCATTATTTGTTAAAGTATTCATTTCTATGTTAAATAAATCTGATTTTTCTTTAAAATTTTATAATTTTCTATAATGAATCAATTAATAATAACACGTGCTAAAGCATTGTTTATGTTATCAGCTGATTTTAATTTTTGACTAAATAAATGAATCATTTATAAAGACAATTATGGAATATTCTGTCATGTAATTTAAAAAATATATAAACTTGTAATGGTGTTAAATACATTTTTTTTAAACCTGATAGTCTATATAAATGTAATTCTATTATTATGCAGTATATTTATATAAATATTTTGTCTTATCCTTAACTTTAGGGAACAAACATATATGACTATGGCATTATTGATGATGGACCTCTCAAAGTGATAGACACTTCCAGCTAGGGCACCAGGCCTTCATCTTTTCAATGATGAATGACAAGGAACAAGACAATGTTATCTTGAATTTCTTATGCCAGGTAACAATCATTTATAATTGAAATAGCCTGCTAATAATATCAAAATAAAGCATTGTTTATGTTATCAGCTGATTTTAATTTTTGACTAAATAAATGAATCACTTATAAAGATAATTATGGAATATTCTGTCATGTAATTTAAAAAAAATATAAACTTATAATGGTGTTAACTACATTTTTTTAAATCTGATAGTCTATATAAATGTAATTCTATTATTATGCAGTATATTTATATAAATATTTTGTCTTATCCATAACTTTAGGGAACAAACATATATGACTATGACTAGCGATGATGGACCTCTCAAAGCGATTCGACACTTCCAGCTAGGGCACCAGGCCTTCATCTTTTCAATGATGAATAAACAAGACAATGTTATCTTGAATTTATTATGCCAGGTAACAATCATTTATAAATAAAATAGCCTACTAATAATATCAAATTCATTGGTGTATATGTATTCTTTACTAAGGAAGAAAAGTGTTACTTTTTACTAATTTGTTAAGTTTTATATCATCAGAATTTTGATTATTACAGGTATGGAGTTAGAAATTATGTATTACAAACTGTATTGTACTTTTACATTTATGAAAAAAAAAATTCCACTGAAAATTGTTATTGTTTTTACTTTTCTGCAGGAGCTTTTATCAAGTTGTGTTCTTCTGGAGTTATGGTACAAATTGGGAACTATACAAACAGCAATGCAAAACATGAGGAAGACCTGAAAAGTTCCCTGTAGGAGTACTGGACTAAGTGACACCCAATGAGCTTTACATACTTTTTGTTTTGTGCATGAGTATTATTCTAACACCAATTTAACATTCATATTTCTCCACACATTCATATGTCTCCACCGTTGTGCTATTCTATGGACTTTGAACGTGATCATTCATATCTAAGCTTAGATTCAAACTAATTCATGGATTTTAAAAATATAAAATTTTGAGACTGAACAACACACTGATTGGCAAGCCAAGGTAAAATATCCATTAATTTTTTTAGAATAAAGTGTACTGCCTGCCTTATGAAAATCTTACTATAGATGAAATAATCTGCATTGGAAAATATAATTTTAGACAATATATTATAGATAAGCCAACTAAATAGGGGATGAAAATTTGGGTTTTAGCTGATACATGTTGAAGAAATGAGCACAATGTTAAAATGTCTTTCACTTAATTTCAGGAAAAAAATCTTTTTTTTTTCGATAAATAAATGTTTATGCATGTTTTTCTGAAAATGATTTTTTAAATATATTTGTGGATAAATATTTTTGAATCCATAGTATATTGTGTATTTTTAATGTAGATGTAATATAATCATAAGAATTACAGGGATTGTTATAAAAAAAATTATTTCTACCTGTTTTTTTAATTGTGAATAAAATTTAACACTGTCTTTTTTTCTACATTTTACATACTACAAAATCATTATAAAAAAGTTGTCTAAAGTAATCTAATAGATGATAAAACATTCTGCATTTCTGCTCTCACTAATATATAATATGTTGCATTTTATTCAATTTAAATTAATTTGTTTTTGTTTGTTTTGGTTATCTGATAATTTCGGCTCATAAAATTAGTGTGTGTGTGTGTTTTATATAAAATGTCATAACTATTTTATTTATTGATAGATTTCATTAAATTTTGTGTTGTAATATGTAATTTTGACTGAGGTTTGATATAAGAATAAAATTTACAGTATATCTCAAAAAGATTTTTTTTTCCTTCTTGGTGTTTGATGTTTGTTTGTAATTTGTAAAAAAAAAAAAAAAAAAAAATTTTTTTATTTTTATGCAAAAAATTTTTTTATTTTAGAGATATGTCAACAAAAGTGGCACAGTTTTAATGTTTGTGCATTTCTGAATGAGTTGATATATGATAATGGGTATTTTAAAAAGTTTAAAATGAACAAAAACTTCATTGAACAGAGCAACCCAATGATAGTAAAAAAAAAGGCAAAAAAACATAGGTCACGGAAGAGTTAAGCCCAGGAGGACTGCGGCATAGGTCTCATGAGCCCTATATAAAGGCATGTGTTTTTTCCCCTGTCAGCATCGTTATGTATGGGATATCTTATTTGGGAGACCCAACCAACGAGACTGGCAGGCCCTATTTCAATGCCTCTGGCGCACAGTCAGGCAGACTTTGCCAAACGGACATTACAGTGTAGAGCTAACCAGAACTTTCTGAAAAAAAAACTATTGCTTAAAGGAATTCACTGGATGAAAATGGAGACGCCTTCAATTAAAACCAGTTTGTTTATATGTAAAAACTTAAGTCTAATTATTAAGACTTTAATTAAAGGTTAGGAGTGTATAATCCGAAAAAATGTCAAATCTCATTTACCAAAGTAAACTGAACACCACTAACAGCAGTTGTTTTAATGTATTTTTAACCTGCCTTTCTCCGCCACATCTATCAATGATAATATTCATGTAACATCCCTTAATCAAGGTAATTTACGATCCTGTGTATGCAACTAAAATGTCTGGGGCTGTAGCAGAGTGTTGCAAGAGCAAAGACAGTATTTTTCTGTTCTCATGGAATACAGGTGCTGGAAGGTATTAGAAAGAGAAACAGAATTCCAATGGCCGATCCATGCAATATTTGTTTATGTTATTCAATGGTTAAGTTATTACACGCCTAAATACTACCATAATATTTACTTTTAACTCCACTAATACAAATGTTTACAAAACTGGTTTTTAGCCTGTAATAAAAAAAAAAGTTTGTTCACACCCCCTTGACAATAGCAGAATAACATAACCACGTGACCAAACCAAATTATGCACGCTATGTTAAAACCAAACCACACAAAAAAATCAATCTTCACCTTATAACATAACATACACACTCACACAAATGGTTCACTTGCTTAAAACACTGGGGGGGGGGGGGTGATCTATTACTTGAAGGTCAGGACAGTCCAACACCTGGTGGACATTTTTTAAGTTACAGCCGTTCCCTGTCTGACCCCCTCCCCTCCCCCCCCCGTTCACATAGTTTTCTAGTCGATCTAACTGGCAATAGATGCTTCTTATCTATCTAATGTTATCTATCCTTCTTGTTTACACTTCCGAAATCTAATTAATCTTTGAACATTGTCAATTTTTTCATTTATCGCGACATCCAAGGACGTGAACGGTTGCTGGTCGAAGGGGAGATAACTGTAACTAGAAGACCACCGCTGAATGAATGTAAACATTGACGCGGTTATCTGCGGCTGATTGACTGATTGAGAATTCGTTCTAAATATAGCCCAGAGGACGGTTCGAGAACCGTCCATTTTATAAGCACAGGTAAAAGTGCACCGCTTGCAAATACAAAGTGTACAACGGTCCGGTGTCGATACAGAAGACATCTCAAACTTAGAAAGCTGGAAGGCTCCAAGATGTTAGCAAGAGGCGACACTGAGCGTACACCTGCCTTTAACATCAAACTATATTTCACAAAAGAAGACTGATGGAGTTTTAACAATCCCCATAGACCGATACGTTAACAAAATTCCTCACAACCCACTCAATTAAAACGGAAAACAATACACATGTCTTTAATACTAAAGGAGACCAGCAGTGGCGCACTAGAAAGGTTCGCCGAGAGAGAGCAGTTATTTATTTTTTTCACTTTTTTTAAATTGGGAGGGATGTGTACTCACACACAAAAGCTAGCTACGGTTTTTAAAATCAAACAATAAACACACGCAAAAAAAAGTCAAAATATTCAAAATGACTATTATATATATACTAGCTGTACCCTGCAAAACCTTTGCATAGAGTTATATCCCCTTAGACTTGATCGGTAAGCTGTTATTTTTTGGTTTCGGGCAGATCCGATTTTTTTCATGGTTGTATTTTAAACTGGAATACTGTTGTATTAATTCTTTACTTTCGATATAACGCACACTGGAAATGAGTATTATTATATATGATATATAGCAAGTGTCAACTGAGCCCAGGCAATCAAAATAACATGTAGATACATTCTTCAATGGTCTCATAGCACCCGATTTTAAATGGTTTAGTACTGTACTGTTATGTGGTCGCGTACTTTGCCTATTTGTAACATCGTGTATCTTATATGCACAAGCAACTGATGGACACATTGTTTTGGGATATTTATACCCCACACACACACACACTCACGCTCCCAGTCATATCATGGACTACAATTAGGCATGTGGAGAGAGAGGAGGGGGGGTGCATCCAGATTATTGCCAAGGGAGCGCGCGAGTCCTAAGTGGGGGCCCATTTGGTGCATTCGAAATTTTCTTTATCGCAATATATTAATCTTAAAATTATTCTTTAAGCGGCTCCGGGTACAGTGGGCAGGCCACCACGGAAGATTACCGAGCTTTTATGTCCTCCCCCCCCCCCCAATCAGACGCCGAATGAATGGAATGCAAGGCGAACCGAATGAATGCAGGGCGAACAGGGGTAAATGGCGTCAATGGGATTCCTAGTTGGCGCCCAGTGCGGAGGGGGACAGGTGGGATGCCTAATCAGCACGGAGCAACGGAACATGTAATTTCAAAAGTTGACGTACCACCACCCACTTTCAGTAACACACACACAGTTACATCATAATACATACAACTCAGCCAATCATTTTAGTAGACATGTCTGTAGTGGTTCCCCCTCCCACCCCACCCCCACCCTGAAGTCTGAAATTACACTACAGACCCTGGTTCATCCCGTCATATGATATGATATAATTATAATACAGAGAAACAGATAACACAACAAACATTCTTCTTTTCATTATTATTATTATTAAATGTTCTGCGCTTCTGCTGACATGAAGCCATCTTCTTACAGGAACAAAAGAGAAAGATCAAGACTTACAAGAAAACATAACCCACGCTGTTTGTATTCAGACAGGAATAAATATATGGCAGGTATTGAAAGTGTTGGAGGGGGTGGGGAGTGGGGGGGGGGGGTTAAATTCCCACGTGATGACAGCTGTGTAATGAAAGCCCCCGGATGGACTGGTTGGTGACCGAGCACAGCTCGACCGTTGGCTCGGTCAATCTGTGAGTACAAAAACGCCTGCCTGCTTTGATGGAGTCTTAACGGTTGTTTGTTTTTAACCGCTTTTTGCACTCGTACGAACACCAGCCACCGTTATTTGTGAGTGCATGCAACACTCCAAAGCGGAGAACACAATGCGACCTACTGAAGCCACTGCTATGAGCTTATCAATGTGTGTGGGCGGGATAATATATTTATAAGCAGTATGGCCGTCAATCTAATATCTACATGGGGGGGGGGGGGGTCAGTACGGGGGGCCAACACAGCTACAAACCAAAGTCGTTACTTTGGACAGGCAAACTGTCCGGATGTAACCCCCCCCCCGGCCAACATTTCCTATCGAAAACATGTCGTCGAAAATTAAGAAAAATGTTTACAATTCAGGAATATTCGGCCAATCAAAGAGTTGTTCATCAATGAGTAAATTAAACTGCTACGGGCCAGCCTCTCATTCCGACAGGCCCACATTTACTAGCTGTCAGGACCGTCTCAACATTTGGGAAATGTGGGCACCAGTCAAGGGAGAGGGGGGGCCAGGATTGAACGACCCAACAGTTGGAAAAAACACACAATATAATTGATAATATATAAAAAAAACTGAAACTAAGCCGATGGGCAAGGAGAAATATTTAACGTATGTTTTAAACATCTACTGTGGACCATAGATCTTATAATAGTGGAGATGAGTGTACCAAATGTGTTCATAGCGCAATAGCCAATAGTGATGAATTAATATTAAGCAACTGTTAGTGTAAAGATTTCAAAATAGTAAAAAGGAAGGGTATGAGAATTTATGTATAGGCTTTATACAGTGGCGTCACTATGGATGGGGTCACCTGGTGCGGCATACACCCTCGCACCCCCCTAGGGGCGCCACTGGCTTTATAAAAGTAGAAAAAGTTCATGTAGAATGGTGTAGACGTGGGTCACGGCCTAAAGGTGCGCTATAAACTCGGTCAATGTAATGTTAACATCTCTCAGCTACTTTCGTAAGGTGACAGGTCTTGATCCAGGTAGCCAGACTGAAAACGTTGAAAATAGCTGTAGACAATATATTTTTCAACACCTAAACAGCAAAAGCACTGTTGGAAAGCTAAAGCATCACATTTGATGTGAATTTGCCCCAAAATGGGGACCCCCCCTCCCCTCCCCACGGCTGTGATGGGTGGAGACAGTCACCAAATTTACCTTCCCATAACAATGTCTCGGCATGCGGCCGGAGCTGAATTAACCGTTAGGGCTATTAAAGACTATACTCTCAGACCCTGAACAAAAAAAAAACGGCCCTAATGTGTCAGTTCAGCTCACTTTCGTGGTATGTTTCGTCACCTGTTCTCAATATCAGGCCCTTTTAGGAAATCAGACTTAGGGCCCATGGGAAACATTAACTCACTGCGTGTGACACTTGGCCCCGTAAATGACCCTCGCCCAAGGCCTCGCGTACTGTATTAAACAACAGAAACTCCTGAAGTTTCATACGCACAAAAATAAATGTTAAAAATTCAATCTTTATAACTTTATCTAGACTGCTATCACTCCAGTCAGGTCGGGCCATAAGTGATGTTCGTTATCATTACGATGCAAGGTGTAACCACCCGCACGCCGCGGCTGTGTGTGACCGGCGTGTGCAATAACCAGCAGCGCATCACGCTGAGCGTGGCCCATCACCGCCTGATGAGTTGCGAACGAGAGGGGGGGGACGACGACGGCCACCCCGTGTGACCTCAAGACGAGAGCCCATTAATTCAAAAGCATTTTAGATAAGGGCGCATAATAGGATGTCGCACGTGAGGAGGTGGGGGGGGGGGGAAAGTGATAGTACTAAACTGAACAGCGGACCATTCGCACGCACACATACACCACCGCCCCCCTCCCCCCTTTCCATTTTATGCAGTCGCACAGCTGTGCACCACTAATAAATATTATATTTTTGATGTATTGTATAGGTCGGTGCACCGTACCCTCGCGCCATTTTTTTTTTAATTAGCTGCACAGCACTATCCCTCAACTCTGCGGCACTCCGAAATAAGGAATGTACTCGGAACTATTAGAACTACGAGCACTCGCTTCTTTTATTTACAAATGGGTTCCCCCACACCCGAGGAAGACCTTTCTGAATAATTTTGCTGCTCATGTGTTCATCTTTGAGCTTACAGTCGGGTGGGGTGGGGGGGTGTCTTGAGCGCCTTGTCAGTGGCTAACATTTTGTTAACAGTTTGTATCTTGGTCTAAATTGTAATAACGGCCCTGCACAGGGTGGCGCTGGTTGAAACTCACCATGACGTATTACTTTATCTTAAATTTAAAACGTTTGAAAACAAAATCAATCCACCTTACACTACAGCACCAGAACCGACCGTAGGTATTTGGTGACCATAGGCAGAGACTTCGACAGACCCTTTGAATGGGGTGGGGGAGGTCATATGCAAAGAAATTTGGCGGGGCTGTATTAACATCAAATGTAATAGGAATCATACTCAAAGTAGTCCCAGTTTGCTTGCAATGTGTGTATGTGGGGGGGGGGGGGCGTTAATAGGTCGCATAGTTTACCTCCTCATAAGTACGCCCCTGAATGACACGCGTAGCTTCCTCTCCAGACACGACCGCGGCACACTGGTCGCGTAGCAACGGACGGATACACACACAAAAATAAATTCTAATACAGCTCAAACTATCAGCTTTATTTTTAAAATTATCGAAAACGGGCACAAGGTCGCAGAAACGTTTCAACACACAAGAGTTATACCTGTCAGTGTTGTGAGATAAGACATCGGGACAAACAACAGTAGCTCGTGCTATCGATCTATTAGCCCGGTATCACTGATCGAGTAAATAAACTACAAATGAACTAGTTCTGGGTGGCACTAACGAAGCTGTAATCCATTCCAGGAGGTATGAAGGTCATTGGGGGGGGGGGGTGTAATTATGCCCTATTCACGTCTGTGTATCAATAGCCAAGAACTTGCCAGCTGGTAACAAACTAATCCAGTTCGCGGCAGAAAAATAAGATTGAAGTGAGCAACAGTAATGTAAACAATGATTCATGAATGCATGCTGGTGGTAAGTGCAGAGTTTAACACACATACACACACACACACACTATGATTAGCAACCAAACCATTACAGAGGATGTTAAATACGTACTAATAAACAAATTAATTACGTCATCAGTGCAATTGAGATATTAGGGATAAGTATTGCCAAACTGGCAAGTCAATGCCAACGGGGATGGCGGGCTTTGTTGAATGAGAGAGAGAGAGAGGAGAGAGCAATTGGAGTTTTTTTTCAGAAGAGACTATTCGTGTACCCAACTGATTCACGCTCACGGGTGGCCAACATTCAATAGAATCTTGGAGTTATGCAGTAGGTGCCAACGGTGTCTCTGTCCCAGCAATCATTCAAGAGAATCTTGGAGCCAGTTGGAGCATTAGGCGCATACAATCACGCTATTCTCGGATTAAATGTTGACTGTGTACAAAATAAAGAAACAAGTTTTAAAGGAATGGTGCACAAAGTATGCTATCATTTGTTTATACCATTCTGTATCAGTACACTAACAAAGGACAAGATAACGTAGACTTCAGAAAAAAATGTCTATGTTTATATACAAGATAAATAGAACGTGAGAAAATCACCACTCAGAAATAAAAATGATAATAACGTAAATTAACACGTATTTCATGTTTTTATTTGAACCATATATTGGGAGCAGGGGAGGGGCAGGGTGTTCCAGTTCATGGCCGTTTGGCGTAAAAAGTTTGTGATCACTAGAAGAGTGCGACAGACACACGGCTAAATGTAATCTAACAAGGCGCAAACCAACCTGCATTTGTCGGCGGCGAATTTTTTTCCTGCCGCGAAACCTCAAACATAAATAGATCGATACATCATGCACAGTTTGCAGACGGCGGCAAACATAAATAGATCGATACATCATGCACCGTTTGCAGACGGCGGCAAACATAAATAGATCGATACATCATACACCGTTTGCAGACGGCGGCAAACATAAATAGATCGATACATCATGCACCGTTTGCAGACGGCGGCAAACATAAATAGATCGATACATCATACACCGTTTGCAGACGGCGGCAAACATAAATAGATCGATACATCATGCACCGTTTGCAGACGGCGGCAAACATAAATAGATCGATACATCATGCACCGTTTGCAGACGGCGGCAAACATAAATAGATCGATACATCATGCACCGTTTGCAGACGGCGGCAAACATAAATAGATCGATACATCATGCACCGTTTGCAGACGGCGGCAAACATAAATAGATCGATACATCATACACAGTTTGCAGACGGCGGCAAACATAAGTCAATATCTCATACTTAAGTAATACTTGTGGGGCATCTAAACTGTAATTTATTCACGGTCAGTGGCAGAAGGATCAGCATTATACTTGTAACAAACTGGTTTTTCTTATAAACAAAAATGCATTGATCTTTCTAAAGCTGAATGGGTGGGGGTGGGTGGGGCTAGACTGTAAATATGACGAAGAAAAAAACAACAACATTCGAGTAGCTGGTTGGTTCACTCGGTAATCAAACAATGTTGGGGGCAGTTTGTGTACTTAGTACTAATTGTGTTTGGGTGGGAGGGTGTTGGTGGCAGTTTGTGTACTTAGTACTAAATGTGTTTGGGTGTGGGGGGGTGTTCGGGGGGAATCAACAAAATGCGTGAGCTATTAAATGACAACTGAATGAGTTGTACAAAGGACCAAATATAACAGCTGAAATTAAAATAGTTTGAGATGGGTGGGGCACAAAGAAAGAATGGAAAACAACAGAGGTTCAAAGGCAATGTATAAGACAACACCCAACGAGAAAAGGCATGAGGGCAGTCCAAACAGGCAGATGGTTAGAGGAGGTGGAGCTTAAAGCCATAGGAGCGAGAGAGTGGAGGAAGATGGGAAGGTTGAGAAGTGTGTATGACAGGCCAGGGCCCTAAATGGGCTGTAGGAATAGGAAGAGAGCATTAAATGACAAGTTACTATATCATGCATGGTCAACGCACAGTGCACATGTTATTATTTGTTCACTTTTTGACTTGACAATATTGACAAACGTGCTCTAGAAATGACAGGTATAAAAAGAAACAGATTATTTGTTCCGCAGTCTGGTTTAGAAGATTAAAAAAATTAAATCATCAAAAGCAAGATGGATTCTAAAGAGGGTTCTTTCATTTAAAAAAAAATACACTAACGAAGATCAAAATTAAAAAACAATCAATTATGTAAGACGGATTAGCACAGGACAAGAACAGAGTCCAACAGGCCCCCATCTTGTCTTCATTTGAATAATCTGGGGAGGGGGGAGAGAGGCTTTCTGTTAGAGCGTGGTTCAAAGAAGAAATAAAATGGCCGAGGAAGTACTTCAAGGCAATTTCATGTCATGACCAGAGTCCATCAGGTGTTCCAAAGAGACAAAAGGACGTGCCAGCAGCTACACGTCATGGTGGAGTGCGTGTCGGCTGTTACTTTTTTTCAATCTAGATAAGTGAACAAATTAAATTAAAGAACGTTTGAAGGGATAAACCGAGGCTTTGAAGGCGACTGATAACGACTTATTTGTTTATTTTGTGTAACTGGATTGATGGCCATTATTCTGTGGAGTGCCTCAAGCAAGCTCCTGTCCACTGCCTGTGGTAGCCAAGAACAGGGTACATACATACACACACACACTTCCTAGATACCTTTAGCTTTGACTACCTTGGTTTGTTGTCACAGATATCAGAGACACCTATAACATTTGTATGTGTGTGCGAGTCCTGTTATCATACCTATACATATAAGGACTCAAGTAAAATAACTGGGTCATAGATAATGGCCTACAGCGGTCCAGTGATGTAACGTTATGCACAGTCACACACACCACTTATGCGGAGATGCGGAATTTCAGCTGATAAATTACCACAGGCGTCCCGAAAAAACGACCCAAGTTCTTGGCTGAACGTTCTAAACCCCTTCCCCCCCCCCCGAGCCTAATAAGAGTTAGTTAAACAAACGTTGTACATTGTTGCCAGAAGTGTGTTTGCTTTGTCGGTGTACCATAAGTCAAATGTAATTACGTCCAAAAAATAAAACACGAATAGAAATGTCAAAATGTACTTCAATTTTTTAGATTATGTGAACTTCGCTTTGTTTTTATTTACATAATATAATGCGCTGAAAAAAAGCCCCTACTGATGCCCAAAAAAAAACATGACATCCGCCAATCTGGCAATACAGGAGCTTATTCCCTTTCACCACCACCAGGACAGGAGCTTATTCCCTTTCACCACCACCAGGTCTCTCACACAAACATTCAAGTCAATATAGTAGCTTAGCCTTAACGGGACGGGTAAGGGCGGGGGGTTGGTCTCACCAGTTACTAATGACGGGACAATATGGGACAGCTATTGCAGGCTGTCAAGAATTGTAGATAAAGCACAATATGGTGTGTGTAGTATGCATATGTCTAAGTATGAAGTAAAGCATGAGTGTGTGAATGATGGAAGTATCATGGCGGAGCTCTGAACCAAAAGTTGCAAGAATTAATGTAAATTGTGAAGTACTGTCATAGAGTCTGGGGGCGATTTAACACCTAATTATCCATTCAAACCAATTGTGTGATTGGTCCATCTCAAAATAAAACAATTCCATATGAATATTAATAGCATATTTATTTTTTTAAAATATGCAAACCAAACATTAAAAAAAAAATTAAATGTATATTTTAAAATGAAATGTATAAGCAGAGATATTCATACCAGTGCACTCATATATATTTAGTTTTACTTATCAAGTTGTCTTAAACTATGAGAAATGTATATTGTATATGAAACATTCCTTACATTTTCTGACTAGGTCAGCTCTTTTTTTTATATAAAACAGTTATAGAAATTGTAAATAATATAATGTGTGGAAGGTCTTGAATCAAAAGCATCTATTACAATGTATTAGTTGTCCTGTTACAAAGCTTCATTGAAAGTAAAAATGTCAATTTTTTTTTTTAGATTAAATCAGGCATATAATGAACATCAAAACTGATAATAATGGGAAAAGAATGCATAATTTTAATTAAGTGCATTAAAAAAAAGCAATTCTTAATTTTACATAGTTACAAGAGTTTCGCAAAGCCCCACACAGAAACACATCACTTATCAGTACTGAGTAACAGATTTTCAAAAACTAAGTAAGTAAAGGAATTACTGAATGAATAGTTAAAAATGAATGATCAAATACTAATGAATTATTGTTTTCACTTTCAGCATTAAATATTATTTAGAAGCTTTATAAATATATTGATCCAATGTAAAAAAAAATGTGGCTTATTTTAACTGTAATTTAACTGTACTGATTATATACCCAAAGCCGTTATTTACTGGTATAAAAAAAGAATATATATATATATATATATGTGGTTGTGAGTCGGTTCTGGAGAGTTCAGTCCCCTACACATATTTTCTGTGGTGCCTTAATAACCTTTGAACACACAAATGAGGTGGGGGGTGAAAGAAAGGCACCTAAATAAAAATGTTTCTTTAGTGCTGCGGTTCTCAACCGGAGATACACGCATATCACAAGTGGTACAGGAAAGGTTATGTAGGGATATGCAACAACAAATAATTTTCATTTAAAATAACCTAGGCCGCCAGTTTGCTGAATTGTGAGGAGTACCAGCTGACATTTTTTTGAACCCTTTGGGGTACAGTCGAAAAAAAAAGGTTGAGAACAGCCGCAAGTTGTGATTTATGGGCTTAAGATATCAAGATTTCATATTTACAGGGACTTCAATAGCTTTTTTAATCATGAGCATAAGTTATAAATTATAAAAATAAATGATGGGTTAAACAAAGTTCTTAGTTTCAAAAAAATGTATGAGCATTTTTTGTATTCATTATGAGTGAATTTTCTATGACTTTTGTTTAAAGGCATTTATATTTCATTGGTATACACATTCAATGACATACAGTTGTATAGTAGTTTAAATACTAAATAACAAACAGTAGAGAGTATTCTAGTGACAGTAGTAACACCACTGAGAGCTTAGTCAAAAACTAAAACTTTTTTTGTCTGAATTAAGATATTTTCTGCTAATGAGCCTAATGTCATGTGTAGCCTACATTTTACACTAATTTACAGTATTTTTTAGAATAAATTCTTAGCCACAAAAAAAAAATAATTAGGGACCTATTTCATATCTTGGTCAGGTCTGTGTCTTAGGGTTTGATGAGTTGCACTTTAGTTCTACATAGTTCTACATCATTGTCCATATTAGTATTCGATGTGTATTGGTTATAACTTACAATATTAACTGGAAACTTGTATTCAAAAATAAAATATATTTAATTTAAAATATATCATTATCAGTGATATTATCACTTTTCTAATTTGATATTTATGTTCAGTGCACACTATAAAGCATTAGTCAAACATTACAATCAATACCATTGGACACGTTTCTGTTGCATACATTGCTTGTAGGCGCGGCAGACCTCAATTTTTAAGTTGATCAATTGTTTTCATTTAAAGTAGCTTACAATCTTGACAAATAATTGTTAAATATTATGAATATACTTACATTGAAATGCATCATCAGAGTGGTGGCTTTCATCCATTGCAATAACAACATTTCTTGGTTCTCCCATTGTGAATGAAAATATGCTATATGAATTTAAAGAAAAACAAGTCTTAAAAGTATTCGCTCGTCAGCAACCTTCTGTGCAATGCGTAAAAACACCAAATGATAACGACAACAATAGTCAAATCTTTTTTTTAGTTTATGTGCTTCTGGCCAGGAGTGCTTGGCTAATTCAAGCCAAATTATTTAACTTTGTAGGCCAAATTATTATTCTTTTTTTTTCCCATTTTTTTATAAAATGAAGTGTTGATGCACTACAGTTGCAGTTGTAAAACTGATAATACAATAAAATTGTGAAATTGTGTCCTTAATAGCAAAAAATACATAGCACGAATTTCTTTATTCTAAGAATAAATAGTTTTTTACGAGTCTTAATAATGAGATTACCTTTTGGTACTTGTGGCTGTTATGCAATAAATATTCTACAGCGCAGTAGCAGTCCAATGTACTCCTAAACAGATCATATAAGCGTGTGAAAGTACAGCCATAATTTTTGGTGTCACTAGACATTAAATTTACTTTAACATTAACTTTCATAAACCAATTCTATGTTTGTATTTATATGTGTTATCTTGCCACATAATTTCTGTTTAAAGTTGTAAATTTCATGAAGATACACTGGAGGACATTTGCTATTAAAATCAAACATATTCTATAGTTAGTTATATGCATACCTTCACGTAGTTTTGAACCGCAGAGTACATATCATAAAGAAAGCGTTCATAAAGATCTCTAATAATGAAAAAAAAATGTAATAGTGTAGCACCTAAAGTTTGATACACATAGCACAAAAACACAAGTAGGGTGGTTTTAGGGAAAACCAATCTAAATTTGACAATAAGCATTTCTTTATTATTTATATTATGTGGTTTTAAACTAATATTTGAACAAATCAAGAGTTTTCTTTAGGAATATACTTGTTAGCCTTAATGATAGTTTTATTTCTTTTTTAGCGTAAATGTTTTAATTTAAAAACAAAATTGCCATCAAAATAATATCGTGAGCTACGTTATCAAATTGTGTTAACTTACACATTATCATTATGTGTTTACTGAAATTGTTTTTACTGTTGAAACATCCAATATGAGCATATGTGGTGTTCCCGTGTTTGACAAATTGTTTGAGCTTTCTTAGCCCTTAACTAGACTACGTCGATTGATGAGAGAGGGAAAAAAAACAGCAAGTAACTTCTAAAATGAACGCAATAGGAAAGGAAAACATCTAACTGGATATACAAAACAGCGCTGTTTTTAAGGAGAGGTAAAGTAGTCGATCGCCCAGTGCCCATTCGGTCTGTACAAATTCAAGCCACATCTGATACTTTCAGCCTTAAAGTGATATATCAGTGCCCATTCTGTCAGTACAAATTCAAGCCACATATGATACTTTCAGCCTTTAAATGATATCCCAGTATCCAGTATCAATGATTATGTTAAAATACTTTTCATGCTTTCTTTCACTTTAGTAGTTTTAAACTTCACGTCTGAACTATAAAACACTGACTCAGTTTACTCGTGTAGATGTCAGCCTTCGCGGAATGAAGGATTCGCAATTTACATATCAAAAGTTTAAGGAGAAAATATTGCTCGATTTGTACAAATAAAGTTTCCGAATAGTGCAAAGGAGTTTGTTTTGTTTTATTTTTTCTAAGTTTTGGAGATTCGGCAGACGAGTTGTAGAAAATTATTCTCCAAGACGTAAATCATATGCATTTACATACCCAAGAACAGAGGTTTTCAACCTGTGGTCCGCGGACCACTGGGGGTCCGTGGGGAGCTTCCAAGGGGTCCGTGGGGAAAGTCAAGGAAAGTAGTGATTTTTCCTGTATAAAGTATTGCTTGGTTTGTTTGATTGGTTAGCTTTTAGCAAAAAAAAAAAAATACTAGCTATGCCTGTGTTTCAGGCACAGACAACAATGTGCAGAATTGAAAACTTCCTTATATTTTTGTCTGAAGTCTGAACTAGACTGCATACTACATGTACTAGTGCAGTGAGTTTTTGAGTCATGTCATTTTGGCAATATTTCTTACTTACTGAGCTCTGACATCACTGTTAAAACATCCGGAACTGCGCAAGCATGTGTATTGTTGATAAATAGTCTGGTTAATCAGTGGTTACAATTATTATAAACCTAGATTGGCCTAGAAATAATTTTAGACAAAGGTTTTTTATATCAAATTGCTGGTATACACTTTGCATGTTAATTAAAAATGACACCCACAGATTGTTTTGGTTCGAAGTAGATTTTTCGTAAATTATTAATATGAAAGTAAGTCAAAGCGATAATATGGATTTTTCGCTAACGCATCGATGAAACGGTGCGAAATTCTAGCGATGAACCTATTATGCTCTTCTGTTGTCATGGGACTTGCTTATGTGACAAATACTTTTTAAAATGTTAATAAGCAATTCAAAACATGTCATAAGATTTGTATTTGTTTTATCAGAGTAGTCGATTTAATTTTAAAATGAGAGTTTTCGTCATCTGAATGTGAAATATTTTTTACAGATAATTACCTCCTCTTAACCTCTCTCAGGCCCGTAGCGTGCGGGGGGGGGGAGGAGGCTGCGTTTTGTCTGGCCCCCTTTGCTTGTTTGCTCTACTTAGTAACATTTATTTTCTGCCCCCCCCCCCCTGCTATTGAGCAAGCCCCTGCTGTAGAATTCCTGGCCCCTGCTGTAGAATTTTCACGCTACGGGGCTGCCCTGTCTACTCTGAAACTTTGTCTCTAATTTTTTTCCCTGTGAGATCTGAGTCAACGGGACTAAACTGTTGTTGGTCATTTGTTTATCAATATGTGTCTATGTAAACTATCCAAGCCTAGTAGCATGGATAAATTTGTGAAGAGGAAAACTGACCAGAACCTGGAAGATTCGGACGATCAAGCAGCTAAAGACGAACAAAAAAGAATACGGAGCAAGTATTATCCAGAATATATACCATTCGGCTTCACCGCAGTGGTAACCGATGCTGACCAACTTCTTTGTGTCGTGTGATGCAAACATTATTGAGCGATGCGATGAAGCCTGCGAAATTGATGCGCCATTTGACCACAGTATAGTTCGAAACTTGCCACTAAAGCGAAGGAATACTTTGAGAGGCAGAAAGAGTTCTATTTGAAACAGAAAGGCAAACTGATGGCCTGCACTACTGTGAACGAGAAAGCTCTTCGAGCGTCGTATTTGGTTGGTAGCACACAATTGCAGAAGAGCTAATTATACCAGCAGCAGTCTTCGAATGACGACGGGATTCTTCACCACTGAACAGAAAACTGTGTAACAGACATACCACTAGAATAAATACTCGGTGATTGTTTCATTTTTTGGAGTAAAGTGAAGTAAAGTAAACGTAAAGTTTAAGTAAAGATCCCTAACGGGATCCGTTAGGGATCTTTAGAGCTCGTCAATTTCTAGTAGTTGTAGCTTTTACTATACCCAACTGGGTCGTCTTGACCCGAAAAATAAGGTTCACCAATCTCTCTGCTGGGTTCTTCCCTGGGGACCTAGATACCGATAGTGGCGTGCACATATCTTTAAATAGAATATAATAGAGCAACAGCACAAGGGGCTTAACAATGACTGCGCAGATCCAGTAGCAACCTGATTGTAAGTCACATTTGTGAGGATCCGTTAGCCACTCAATATTAAGCCACATTGGTGTGGATTCAGTAGACACGTGATGGTAAGCAAGATTGGTGTGGATTCAATAGCCACAAAATAGTAAGCCAGCTTAGTGTGGATTCAGTAACCACATAATTGTAAGCCATATTTGTGTGTTTCCAGTATTGTAAGCCATATTGTTGTTGATCTAGTAGCTATTTACTTCTAAGTAACTTTGGTGTGAAATGTGAGTACCGGTTACTGTCAATTACCTCTGTCATCTTATCGTTTATTTCACAGATACTGGCTTTCCTTGTAACAAGGCCGCCGTAATTGGAGGTGGTCGGGGGTGGGGGAATCCGAACCAGGGCCGGCCGTACGAATTGCGGGGCCCAATTTAACGGATGTTTGCGAGGCCCCCTCTTTTAATTCTTTTTACAATAACAACTATTACTATTAATATAAATGCAAATTGTGGGACCCCTGCCAGGCGCGGGGCTTAATTTGGAGCAACAGGTCCAATCAGCCTACGGCCGGTCCTGGCCCAGACACATGTCAATGGCCCCCTGCTTTATAGGCTACGTAGGTTACAGTTACCTGCTAATAGCTGCTATAAAATGCGCCATCAGAGGTGCCCCATTATGGAGGCCTGTAGCGTGCGGGGGGGGGGCCTGGGGGCCGAGCCCCCCTGCGTTTTGCCTGCCCCCTCTCTGCTTGTTTGCTCTACTTAGTAACATTTATTTCCTGCTCCCCCCCGCTATTGCCTGGCCCCTGCTGTAGAATGCCTGGCCCCTGCTGTATAATTTTCACGCTACGGGGCTGCCATTATGTGAAGGTTGTTAGGGGCCTAAGATTGTAGCAGCAGATGGGGCTAAAGTGTTTAAGAAATATTTAACTTCTTGTTCGTCATAAAAGGGCCCCCGAGAATAATACCTCAAACCTGAGAATGCCCTCCTGATACAAGAGCCCCTGACCTCAAATGCCAGATCATGTTATGGTATAATATGACACTTGCATTTATCTACTTTGTTAGAATTTCGCGGAAATTATCATAGCGTTGTGCTAAACAGATGTATTGCTCGCACTGCTAGGTTTATTCTTATGATGCTTTCAACATTTTACTCACATCCTCTAATTTTATTGGCAGTGGAGGATTTCTCACTTTTTTTTTTCATGAAAACTCTAATGTCGCAGTTACTACCCAATGACAGCAGTTAAAACAATTTAGTAATCAGAATACTCAGGCAGCTATATATTAGACTCACGGTAGCACACTGAGTGATACCGACCATATGAAAGAAGAACTATCGGTTCCAGTATAAATTTAGGCAGAAAAAGCAAACATTACGTACTACTATTACTGCAACATCTCGTTCTTGTGTTCAGTTAGATTTTTTTTTTAATTTTGCTTATCTTGCAATGCAAATTATGTTTATGTAAAAAAAAAATGTATCGTCTTACGAAACACTTAATGGTGACTTAAAATTGTAAACCAAGTTACTCGTAAAGCGAGGTTTGACGGTATTTACAAATCATTTTATTTTATTCACTAAATCTTTTTTTAATTTACTATGATGAGGATCTTTATAGTATCACTTTTTTTCGTTAAATAAAACAAAAAAAAAAAAAACCCTGTTATAAAAAAATAGTAGATTGTAAAGAGGCAGGGCGTTTGACTATCATATACTTCGCTAGAAAAAAATATATGTTGTTTTAACTTTTACAACCAGCCCGATTTAGTTTTACTAGAAAAAATATTTCAATATTTCATTTTAAAAGGAAACGTTTAATAATTCTTAAAATGAACCTTTTATACAAACGGCAATAATTATTTTGGTAATCAATATTTGGACGTTTTCTCTACTTAGTAACATTTATTAGTAAAACGAATCGCATGTTGCTATTTATTTTAAAGGCTTAACTGGCTCATCTGAAAGTATGTCACGCAAAAAGAAAAAACAAAGTAGGATCACTACTACGACTGCTACAAAAAAAAACTCCAATGTTTAACAATGTCAAACACTTTGAAAAATAAATCATCTTCCACAACAATATGCAATAAAATGAATTATTTAAGTAAATAGATAATGCTTTTTTTATTACTATATTACAACTGTATTAAAAAAAGGTCATAAGGAAAATGTGCACTATTTCACATGATGTTGCCTTTGTTCTATACGTTTTTCCAGTTTTACTTTTTATATTTCAAGCTGATATTTCATTGGCCTGTTAAAATAACTATCGTTTTTATTGGTAACCTAAATATGACCGTGATAATGTTTTTGGAAAAAATGATCTTTTACTGCTAGTGAATTTCCTTCTAACTGTAGTTGTTAAATTGTGTCAGAATTTACCCTATAAAAATAGATAATTATCACAGAAAAAGAAAGCACAGTTTGTGCATTTGTCCTCCGCTTTCCAAACTCGAGGGTTCTCTTTTAATGGACGACAGTGACATTTCTGAAAAGATAAAAATAACAAACCTCTTTGTGTCTAACATCACAGACGCAAAAAAGTTAACGGTTCCAAACAACCAAAATTTCAAGGAAGATTTTAATCTTGTTAATGAAAATTTTGATAATTCTACTTCAGTACGTTCATTTAAAAAGATGCAGCTAAAACAAGGCATGTTAATTATTAATGTTTTTCATATATATGTCATGTTAATGTTTATTTGCCTTGTTTCAATGTTTGGTCTTACTCTTACTAACTACACAGCCGTCATCAACCATTTCATAACATTTGATTTTGAAAAATGATATTATCAGATCAGCTGATTGTTATCATGAAAATGTATTATAATTTATTTTATAGATACATATGTGTTAGATGATTATAATATTAAATCATTCATATATAATAATAATATGACATGAAATCCCCACATTACACTTTATATGGGCAATGATAGTACCATAATCATAAAGACATAATAATTGGCTGGATGCAATATTTAGTGTTAGAAACTTCCAGATTTAGAACATTATTTAAAATCTTTTTATCTGTAGCTCATATAAGTCTTGATTGAAAACAAATTACCATTACACATGTGACATGACATGAACATATTAAATATAAAGGCTATCAATTTTCACTTAATAATACATTTATCAACTGCATCATAGAATATGTGTCTTGTAATAAATTTTATTATTCTGTTTTAGTAAACTTTAAAGTATACTTTATTGACTGTACTTTAATAAAGTCTTTGTAGTCTACTTTGACTTAATGTATTTAATACATTTTTACATATTTACATTTCTTTGCTATTTTTTAAGTCAAGTCAATGTCATCAATGCAAAATATATTCCCCTAGTTCAGGGGTGGGCAAACTACGGCCTGCGGGCCGCATGCAGCCTGTCCGAGTATATTATGCGGCCTGAACGCAAGTACATGTTGCGGTCCTATGATGATGTTAATTCTCTTTGTTTAGATTTTTCGCGAATTTTTTAAAAAATTGATTCGAATCTAAGGATATTAAATCAGTTTTATGGCTCCAGAAGATTAAAGCTGCTTGACCAATAAGCAGATTATGACCTGAAGGAGAAGTTCAAGTCACTTCTGGAGTTTTCAGGATGTTTGCCAGCAGTAGCATTCCCACACCTAAAAAACTTTGCTGCCAAGCTTTTGTCACTATTTGGGTCTACATACATTTGTGCGTTTTCTTGTATGAAAATAAACAAGTCTAAGAACAGATTGATGTTGACTGACTGCAATTTAAATTCAGTCATGCGATCACAACCTGTAAACTGGTTCCAAAGTTTAAGAACATTATCCAAAATTGTGAACAGTTACATACTTCTCAGTAATTGTACTCTGGTGATGTTTATGTAAATTAAGTTCTTTCATCTTCAAAATTATTATGACAGGTAACATTCAACTTTTGTTAAAATAATTACAGTAAAGTCTTATTACCAAATTAGCAACTGATTTAGTTCGAATTTTAAAATGTCATGTGCATGTGTAATAGAGTGTGAGTGTGAAATAAAATTACAAATACTTGTTTATTTTTTTACGTTGTAAATTGTAATTGAAGTAGACAAATTATATATGTGACCCGCCGATAACAATCAAGTTTTCAATGTGGCCCTCCGTAGAAAAAGTCTGCCCACCCCTGCCCTAGTTAATACTGATAGATTTTCCTCAGAGTATTTTATATGCTAGTCATGAATTCATGTGCTATTCTGAGATGGTTTATGTTTCTCCAATAAATTTCTATTATTCAAAACAACAGTTTTTTTTGTTTATGGAAAAACTTTTCAGTATGATTTGATATTGATATGTATAAGAAATATTTTTCTGTTAATTTTGCTCTAGCTCTGTTTTTTAAATCCTTTAAATGTTAATTCATTAAAAATAACTTTTGATTTATTTCCACAGATGAAAATGAATATAACTATACCTGGGAACAAGATCCTTCCTCTGTTACTATAACCTTCAGAATTAATACGGAGTTCCATAAAACTCAAGATATTGATGTTTCCTTTACCAGCAATGAAGCAAATATTAGTATTTTAGGTAAAATGTTACAGTTCCCCATAAAGTTAACAGCTTAGTTTTATCTAGACATTAATCTGTCAATCCTTTATCAAATAAGTTTTTTTTATTAAACAAAGTATTATTAGAATCAATAAGCCTATATCCCATTAATATTTATTTGATAGAAATAAAAAATTCTTAGAATTAAATATTATAAAAATAAGCTTGTATTCTTTAATTGAATTCAAATGAATTTTTTCTTTTATACATTTGTTTTGATCACTCATAAAAATGATTTATAATATTTCTATAAAAGGTAATAAAGTCTACAAATTTCAATTTTACGGTGCTATTCAGAAAGACCAAAGTCGTGTTCAGTTAAAAAAAGATGTTATTAAATTGTTGGTCGTCAAACAGTATCCAGCTTTATGGCCTTTTTTAGAGGTAAATAATTCATTCTCTTAATATGTGTTAATATGATTTTTCTTTCTATTTTTTTTTATTAAAAATAGGACTGCAATCTTTCTACTTGTGTGTTATATTGTTTCTCAGGCACATGTGGACGATCAAGAGGAAACACCTCTTAAGATGTGCTATAAAACAATGGATGTTGATGACAGTTTTGTGGATGAAGATTTAGGTGCAGCAGGAGGAGAATATGTAAGTCAGAAGATGAAAGAAATGCTTGAAGTGGAACTTGTCGAAAAAGAGGAAGGTAAAAAAAAAATTCACTGGACTTTTCCTTTGTAAAGTTAAGCCCAATGCATAACTATCATAACATTATTAAGTAATTTTTAAATTTTTCAGAGCCTGTTTATGTTTTAGAGCAAATACACCACGATTTCATTGAAACGGTAAGTACATATCTAAGTTAGAATGTAGTTAATTATGTCTATTTAATCAGACACTTAGTAGAATGTGGCCAGTGTGTTTGTAAAACAAAATCTCCAGAATAAAATCTTCTGTGTTTATTTAGTAGTTAGTGTTTCACTTTCCTAAGAATTAAAAAGAAACCATTATATTTCACACTGATGAGGTAAAATAATTGACTGACATCATCACTTTACAGAGTGACACACTCACAGTTTGTGTGTATACCAGAGACCTAGACAAAGATGCAGTGAAGGTGGTGTTTTCCAAACAGGGATTTCTCTTAAAGTTTCAGACCAGGTGAGGAGGAGTAAACATTTATTTTAATTTATTAACTCTTTTTCTTTTCTGTTGATGGTTTTTTTTATTTTGTTTATACAGTTAATAATAAAGTAGTGAACCTTATTTTATTTTATTTTTTTCACTAGTGACCCAAAGTTTCTTCAACAGCACAAAGGTAGTACAAAAGACACAGTTTTTACTTGGCTAGTAAAAACAAGGTAATTTTTTTTTTGGTAGATTTTCTGCAGTGGACTTTGTTTTCAAGATGCACCTTGTTTTTTTTTTTTTGGAATATTTATTTATATAGATAAAAACAGTAACATACTTTAATGCATGCTTTGGACTATATTTTGGTTACTTAAGTTCATGAACTGATGATGGTTACATTGTTTTGTAGGCAAGAGATCCTGTCAGAAAAATGTAGCTTTGTTGTAAGACCAATTAAAGTTGAAATTAAAATTGCCAAAAAATCCTCCGGCCATTGGTCATCTTTAGTGGAACCCGTAAAAACAGGTAATTTTGTAAATATGATGCAAACCATTGCAAAACCTGCATTCATTAAAGGGTAAAAAAAAGAAGAGGACTCAGATATTTTTGTTTGATACCTTTACAAATATTAGATGTTACTTTGAATTATTCTTTAGAAATTGTTCTTCACTAACCCTTAGGAATATTAGTTATCTCATGGAATTATTACAGATATCTTTTTTTTTTATCTTGGTGAAGTTAAAGATTCGACCCGTTCTGAGAACTGGATGCCTTTAACAAAGTCAGAATCATCTGATACATCATCCCTCAAAACAGGAAAGGAAAATGATATCAACATAGAAAAAATTAGAAGCTCAAAGGTAATGTTTGATGATATGGCCGATGTGGAAGTAAATGATCACAGCCGAAGCAGCAAATTTATCCCTATCCCAGGTTATTCAAACTCTCATCAGAATGTTGATGAAGATGATGATGATTCTTCACCCAGTTCTCCATTTGGTGATAATTTAAAAATACGCGGTCAATCCGATTGGAATGTGAGTATTTCTGTTTTATTATTAACTTTATGAGATGAAAAATGAATAATACACGTAGTATTTCTACAAAATTATTTATCATATTATTTTCACCATATCCTTTTATATTAAAAGAAAAAAAAATGTCAGTATTATGAGCCAGCAGTTTTATATTTCTGATAACTTTTTAGTTGTGCAGCATGTTGATCGAAATTTTTCTTCTGCACAGAAACCAACTGCCACAGTCCATCCTTTAAACAGTTCTGTACTTGAGTCTGGTATAGTTGTTGCACCAGGATTTGCTGGCCTTGCTAATCTTGGGAACACATGCTTCATGAACTGTGTCCTGCAAGTGTTAGCCAACACAAGAGAGTTTCGGGATTATTTCTTAGGTAAATAGTACACATTTTGATTAATAGATTAATTTTAGTCTTTGAAGGTAGGGACAATTTATGCTCAGGAAGCTGTGCAGCCCTGATAATAAATTTCTACATTCACCATGGCATGTATCTGCACAGCAAGCCTATTCTCCTGTAGTCAGATAAATAAATGAAAAAAAAAAATCTGACATTTTTATCTCAATATTCATTTATCTTTCAAATATAGATTGTTATTATTTATTTTTCTTTTACACAAGCAGAAAATAAATATTTACTCGAGATCAATGAGGAAAATCCTCTGGGAATGAGAGGTCAGTTGGCTGAAACTTTTGGACGTCTCTTGCATTCATTGTGGTCTTGTAAAAAGACATACCTGGAACCGCGCAAGCTTAAGGTATGAATCCATCTTATTTTTAAAGGTCCCTGTAAGGATAAGATGTTAATCTCTCAGATCCTAGAATAGGTAATGCAAACTTTTTAAACATTTTTAGTTTACCTATACTTTGCTAATATGAGGTGCAGCCAATATAGGTAATATATTTTGCCACAAGTCAGCAACATTTGATAGCATTAATCAAGTATCTTAGCGCTAATCAGATACCAAGTCTTAAATATTTTTTGATCTGCAATTGGTATTGTATACATAAAGAGCCTGTTTTTAAATATTAATATTTATTTTGTCTTCAAAATCTGTATTATTTACTTTCATTAGGAGCTGATAGCTAAAAAAAATCACCAGTTTTTTGGATTTGCTCAACACGATGCACATGAATTTCTAGCTTTTTTATTGGATGGCCTGCATGAAGTAAGTAATTTGTTTCTCAGTTTTATAGGTAAATTTGTTTATAAGTTGGATTTTTTTAATCACTAAAAAAATTAGATAAATGGCTAGCTTTGAATGCTCCAAAAGAAACCTCTCGATTTACAAAAATGATAAATTGACTCTCTAAATTATTACTTTTGTGTTTTTTATTTTTTTAAATACTTTACAACAGGGTTGGGTATATTACTATGCTGTCCAAGTATGGGGCTGTTAAACTGTTTGATTCTGCACATGCTCTGCTCCCCTGAATTCGTTAACATCACTGACATTTCCATTGAGCTTATATTAATTCATATAAAACACTCTATCCAACTGGTCTTGGTATTCTCTCGTGTCTTATGTGGCCCTTGGATTCAAAGAATTTAGCTTCAACAATATTCTTTTACCTGCCTACATTAAGTGTAGAGATATGTACGGCAATATGTTAGTTATTTTTCCAGGTGTTTACCTACAAAAATCACTTTTATAAGTAATTATAATCTTAATATTTAGTTTTAAAATATACCTGGTGAATATCTGCTGGTAGGTATATTCTACTGTTTACATTTCTATGTCAATAAAATTTATTTATTTTTTATTAGGATTTGAACAGGATCAAAAAGAAGCCTTACACACAAACCATAGACTCGGATGGCAGAACCGATGAGGTAATGGTCTACTTATTTTGAATTATATCTGAATGTTGACTGTTCTAATGCTTTAGGTTTATTTTTAACTATTGAAAACATGTTGATGTGTACCTGTGCGCTAACAATTATCACATGTGATAAATTAAATGAGCTATTTCTCTTTGTCACCAGGTGGTTGCTACTGAAGCCTGGGCCCAGTATAAACAGAGGAATGATTCAGTAGTCGTTGATCTGTTTCAGGGCCAGTACAAATCTAAACTTGTTTGTCCCAAATGTGGCAAGGTGAGTGTCTCATTGATTTTTCTTAGCATGTAACAGTGGGGAAAATATGATATTTAGTCGGCCCATATTCTTATGTTATTGAATAATAAATAAAAAAGCAAGGGAAATTATTTTTGTACATAATCAGATTGCGATAATAGTTTTCAGTATTGCTCTACAATCTACTGTTAAGTACGGTCAGGGGAGCTTAACAAACTTTCTTTGTTACAAATAGATGGCTCACTGAACTGACATTTGAAGGTGGATGGACCAATCAAAAGAGTTGGGGGTCTTAGCATTCTGGGATGTTTTAATCAAAGATATAGTTGAGAGCTGGGAAACAGTTGGAGAGTAGTGTGTGCAGAGATGACACTTGAGAAGTCGGAATGAAGGGGGGTTGAGAATAGGACAGCAATGTAAGAGGTCGGGAAATTGTGGTAGAAAGTTGTGAACAGGAGTTAATGTTATGTGACTTAATGGTACTGACTTGAAGCATAAATAATGAAGTCTTATTTAGTATGGATTAGTGTTCTGATGGGCATTATTTTATTAGTCTTCACATCTTTTGGAACAGTGTAGAACCAATTAAGTCTGATTTATGTTTATGTGAAGTCGGAACCAAGTAAATGAATTGTGATTAACTCTGCTATATTGATTCATTTCTACAAGTGTAATAAAAAAAGTGACTGACATATAAGAAACACCTCTTGAAAATGCCACTTACGAGCAAACATTAATTATAAAGACAGCAGAACATACCAAAACAAGAATACAATCATAATAAAATTTAAAAGATTATGTGACACAGATAAACATTTTTAGTATGTCATGAAAATATTTCTTTATTGGAGTAGACAAACAATGAAATATAATTATGTAAGTGTAATGGTTAAAAAGTTGTATTTTTGTAAATTGACATGTAAATTTTGATTAGTTCACTATTTGTTTTTGAAGTATAATTCAT